>JAWLRI010001063.1:2562173-2608420 GCA_034781795.1 Crypturellus tataupa
GGAGACGCGGAGCAAAACAGCAGCGCGGTGCTGCCGAGGTGGAATAACAACAGTAAAAATGATAATGATGATGATGATGATGATGGCAGCTGCCCCCCGCGCAGGTGCTGGCGCAGGGGTACTGGCATCGGCCGAGCCCGTGGCGGTTTGGGTGCCCCTGGCCGCTCAGCGTCTCGCACTGCGGAGCCTCCTGCTGCTGCTGCAGCCTGTGCTGGAGGCAGGTGCTGCTCCCTGCTGCCCCCAGGGTTTGAGAGCCGAGTCGGTGTTTCGGTGAGAGTAGCAACACGCTTCTCACTCCCCTGCCCCTGTTTCCTTGTGTCACGACTTCAGGCGACTGCAGACATGTCCCACTTCGAAAATAAAGGCCTCATCCTGGGCGTGATGGCCGGCACCGCCGGGATCAGCCTCTTCCTCGTGTGGTACCGCAGGGCGCGGAGGGCCGGCGCGGCGGCGGGCGCTCCCGCGCTCCTCGCGGCCCTGCACAACGAGGCCGCGAGCGAGCAGGCAGCCGTCATGGTTCTGCACGGCCGGCAGCTGCAGATCCTCGAGAAGCTCAACGGGCTGCTGCTCAGCGTGGACGAGCTGAAGAGGGAGGTGAAATCCCTCCGAGACGCTGTCCCGAAGCTGGAGGAGCGCGTCCGAGCGGAGCTGCAGGGCAGGGGGGATGCGCAGAGGCTCAGCCCCTCGCACAGGGCGGCCCGGCGCAGGAGAGCAGAGGCAGCTCCTCCAGAAACC
This sequence comes from Crypturellus tataupa, assembly GCA_034781795.1. Taxonomy (NCBI): domain Eukaryota; kingdom Metazoa; phylum Chordata; class Aves; order Tinamiformes; family Tinamidae; genus Crypturellus; species Crypturellus tataupa. The sequence goes on from JAWLRI010001063.1 coordinate 2,562,909, forward strand.
ACCAGCTCGGAGGAGGCCGAGAGCGAAGGAGGGTGAGTGAGTAACACACTGCAGGCGGCGCAGAATGCAGCCGGGCACCGTGCGGCAGCGCCTGTGTGAAACTGCACTGCAAGCCGTTGCCTCGTGTTTTAAGTTTTGTTTTATGTTTGTCCTGTATTTAAGAGTATATGGGAGTATAAAGGAATACTGCCCTTTAAAAATTCATCTTCGCAAGAATGAAATTGATGAATAAAATTTCATCAATTCATAAGTCAGAGGAAACTCTAGGTGGCCATCTCCAAGTCCTTGAGATGCACTGAGGTTTGCATTCAACACTAAGAATAATTCATATTTGTAAGGGTCCATTCAGTAACAGCCTGATACAACATTGCACCACATCTGTGTAATGAGGAGGTAAATAGAGATATATCACAGAATAATGATTTTAAAAGGGCTAGTGAGAGGCAGTTGTGTTTCTCTAACAGTGCTATGTTCAAACAGTGTTTTGTGCTTTCCGTGATAATTATCTTCCATTGGCTTTCAAGGTGAGCTATTACATTGTTTACCATAAGGTTTTGCATTGCTCCCAAAGTCACATCTGAATACAATACACATGCAAATAGCTGTAGGATTATGTGTATTTGTTACCGTATGCAGTTCTCCCTGTCATAAAAATTGACAAGGGATTTTGGGCCCTGATTCTTTAAGTTAGTAAGTTTCTAGTTTTGACCACAGCTGGAGCCCCACTGTAGTTCATGATTTCTTCTATAGACTTCAGCTGAGGGAGGACTGTGCTTTTGTGTTATGTTACCTAATGCACCCTACAGTGCCCATATAAAAAATGGTGGTGATGTTACTTTCCTGACTGCAATGTTTCTGTCTCTAGATCAAGACTGATATCATGCACCTAGCAGTTATTTATGCAGATAAGCCACAATGAAGTCTTTGAACTTCATTTTAATACAGTCAAATAAGGTGCTTGCATGCAATCTAATATGTTTTGAGCAACTGAATTGTTGCGCTACCACTACAGTATGTTAAGCGTTGTTACTTCAGTAAATTGCCTAAGTCATATTTTTTTTTAGGATGCTTTAATATTTTGAAGACAGCAACGTATTATCTGTTATAATTAGTAAAATTCTCCTTTTTTTTTTTTTTTTTTTGAGTCTTTTCAGTTCCTGTAGGGAGGAGTTTTTGTTGTGTTACTTCTCAGTCCATGTGCTTCTTGGGTCTTGTATTTTGACTCTGTATTTTTAGACCTGTCAGTTCTATTATAGATACTTTTAACTAATTTTCATGGTCCAGTATTAGCAGGGATCTTCCAAGACATATTCCCCTTCCCATGGTGTAGAAACATTGCAATACGATTAGTTTATCAGGTTGTCTTGTCTTTTATTTGGTTCACAAAGCCTTTATATTGCATATAAAACATTGGGAGATGTAGAGAAGACTAAGAATCCAGTTTATGAGTTATCAGATTCATATACTCATTGTGGAGGTTATTCCATGACTAGCCTTTAAGAGGATTGCATTTTGTGGCATGCATTGCAGTTTGACAACTTACAAAGGAAATGTGTCTGTTCAAGTTCTTGTGCATGACAAAGAAGATGCCAGATGATCCAAGAGCAAAATTATTTTTGTGCGCAAGAGCGCTGAAGGTGTCATTAAGAAAGGCCTTCTCTAATGAGTGTTTGTGTACAGCCAGAAGGAAGGAAGATAATTCAAAGTTATAGTTATATATTCAAAGTTAGTCATTTGGGTACGTGCTTTACCAAGGCTATTTTTATCTCTTCTGAAAAGAGATTTTTGGGGATTTTTACCAACAGAAGTTACTTGTGTTTTGATCTGTGGTGAATGACTCCAACGACTCCACTGGCTTCAGGTTTGCAAACTTATCCCAAAAGGAGTTTTAATACTACCTTTTTTTTTTTTTTTTTTTTTTTTTTTTTTTTTTTTTTCCCTCTCCACATAAAATGTTTGATGCTGTTAGGCTTACCTGTGGTCTTCATGGTTTTGATCTGTTCTGTTTATATGCTCAATATTGCAATTGATGTGCAAATTTTAGAGATAGAAGTTTTGTATTTTGCCTTCCCCAAATTATCATATATTCTGGAAGTGAAAAAAAAAACCCACATATTTTCAAAATAAATGAGATTTCTATATAACGACAGCTAGCCTGAAGGGAAGGTGTGTTGCATGGGTCTTAGGATCTTACATTTAATGGATGCTGAGGAGCCCATTGTTTATGGCCTGTATGCCCCTTAAACTATTCTTAATAGTTTGTTTCAGTTTACATCCTTCCTTCATGGTGGAGGATTACCTATTTTTGAGGAGCTGTAACATTCATTCATTTACAAAGACAATAAATGGTGTCTGGATGATCACCTGGGATGAATGGTGTCACCTAATTCTGGTCTTTCTGTCATTTTGAAGCTGTTCCTCCCTGATGCAGCAGTGATGAGCTGGTGACTACAGTGCTGTGCTTGGCCCCAGGCTCTGGTTCCCCTGGCTCCCAGGCTTTTCAAATTACATTTGAAATCAGTCACCTGAAAGACTAACCGCAGTAAATCTTTTTTCATCAAATTTTTTTCACACTATCTTTCCTTGAAAAAGCTTCTCCTCGAGAGAGAAGCAGAGGGGATCATAATTCTCTTGTCTGTTTGTGCTCTGTCACTTCTTGTTACTTCATTCATGGTTGCTGCCCATCCCTTTGCACTGCAATCCTTAGTTCACCTACGAATCTGGTTTGGGAGATTTTGGCTCTGTGGCCATTACCATTAAAAGTGGATCTGCCTTCTGCTGGGTCAGACCGAGCTAGTTTGATCCAGATCAGGTGTTGACACATAATCACCTACTGAATTAGCTGGAGTGGATTAGGCAGTGGTTGTGTCAGCTTATGCTTTTTATGTTGGCACAGAGACAACAGATAATATCTGATCTATCTAGAAGTTGGAGTGTTGTGAACAGATTAGATACCAGTTAGGCCCACTGCCTGCCAATAAAATATTACTCCAAAACAGCTCTTGAAGCAACTGAGTCTCTACCACAGCAGTGCTTTGTATCAGGTAGCTCAGGTGTTTTAATTACTGGATTACTGAGCTTAACTTCCTTAACTTGCTGCTTAACATCAGCGTGGGGAGTCCTCAGCATGATGTCCATGTGCTCTTTGAACTTTGAGCAGCCCTTTGCAACACACTGAAGTCCAGCTTGTTGATCATTGCTCTTTACAGCCTTATCACTTGTTTTCTCTTTTAAATTAAATGTATTGGTAATAAAGGTGAAAACAAGTTGGCCCTGACTGTACACCTTTTTAAGATGTTTGCATTTTGTTGGATGCTTTTCGGTGTTTTTATCACATGTAAATATTCACTTTTCTTTTCATCATTTGATAAAACCTTTTTAAGGAAAATACCAAGTAAAATAGCTGTTATCAGTGTTGATATAGGAAGCATGTAAAATAAACCATAAAGATCCTTTGTTGTTAATTTGCCTTTTGGGTTACTCTCATCACCCTTTTGATATTTAGATTGTGTTAAAAATCTCCAGTTCAGTTTCATGTGTTTAGAACCGATAGCTTTGTTTTGTAGTGTGGCTCTTCCTGACGTACAACTTGCTCCTCTACTTCCAGAATCAGCAGATATGAAAACCTGCTAGCCAGTTTGTTGACATTTGGTTGTGTAGCTCTTCTTATTGTAGTTTTGTATCAGTAATATCTTTTAGGCTTTTATTTTGCCCTTGAGTAGCTGGAAGGATTTCCTATCTTGAAGTAAAATCAACTTGAGTTCAAATTGCTGAAGCATACTTTACCTAAGTTTTGAGGAGAAGTCCTAGCTGTTTATTTTTTTTTAAAGGCTGTATTGCCATCTTAAACGTTATGTCTTCACGCTTAAAAGAAGTGTTTAAATCTGACTGTGTTAAGGATTGAACAGAGAGCTAGTAAAAAGATTTGTGTAATCAGAAACAGAACAGTAAACACTTTTTTTTTGTCTAGTTTGGCAGAATATTTCAAGTAATGCATAATGCTTTACACATGATTAAATTACCTTATTGGCATTTTACATTAGTAACTCCCAACCAGTGTAGGAGTTGGTGTGAGGTGTCTGATGGGTGAGGCAGGAACTGGTCACAAGTCAGTTGTGGAGGCCTATTTCTTTGGGAAACATCTGGAGCAAGCAGTGTCAGCTCTGGAGCTGGGGAAGGAGGAAGAGGAGAGAACTCTCTGAAGGCACTATATGGTCAGCATTCTGAGGGAAGAAAAGAGAAATTTTGAGGAATGCTGATGCATCTCTTGGGCCATCCGTTCCTTTTACTGCTTAGTCCTTGCTACTTTATATTATGTAACACCCAGCATTTAAAGTAGGTATTTGCCCAAAGTTTTCTTTTAATTGGAAGAGCAACCAAATCCAGTCAGGAAAGGAGGAAAGGTACTTTTCCAAATATACTTCAAACCTGGGTATTTTTCATCAGGAAATCAAAGTAAGCATCCACTATGCACAAGCACTGATCCTGCAACATATTGGTTAGGATTTGTCTTTGACTTCAGCAGCATCAAGATCTGGTGTTACAATTCTCTGGAAGTCTATGACATTTTTATTCTTTCTTCTGCTGGGTTTTGTTTTGCTATTTCAAGATGTATATATGTATGGTGTTTTTTTTTCTTTTTTCATAAGTTTTTGCATCCTCTTTCCCATATTACTGGGTTAATCTTGCAGAGATTAATCTTGGCAGTTTGCAGTTTAAATTAATATTTGCAACTACTACAGGCTATACCCAGTGCATCTGATGGTCTTTGAATTTTGATCCCTTTCTAAAGTATTGTGTATGTGTGTGTGCATATATACTTACAATTTTCTGAACTTGAAAGATGATACTTTTAAATTACTGTTTTCATAAAAACAACATTTTCAAAAATTGAAATGCAAAAGACCAGGCTCCTTGGTCTGTATTTAGTGCATAACCAAACAGCTGCTTTTTAAAATAATATTATTCAGTTGTTCCTATTTGATGTTTGAGGACCCCATTGAATGCTTAAAACTTTGGACCATAAGGTCACTCATTTATCTCTGTGTGGGATTTATGTCTTTTGGAAATATTTGTCTGTCCTTGACTGCCTTGTGCTGAGTATTTGGGCACTAAGAATAATGAATTAATGCAAGCTGTTATCAGATATTCCAATCTTCAGAATGTATGAAAGAAAAACAAACTGACAATAGTGATGTTACTGCCTATATTTAAAATTGTGTCTATGACCTTTGAAGTGTTTAAGAAAACACTGTGTGATTCTTGAACCACTCCTGTTCTGATAAGCTCAGTTCCAAAAAATTGGAATATTAAGGTACAGTGCTGAAGAGGCCTTTTCAGGGTTACAGAACACGTGTTAATAGACGTTATCATTTAACAGTGTGATATAAACAGTGTTCTGCATTTGAACCTCAAGGACGCACATGTTTCTAATACGTATTTCATTTTTTGTTCTCCACTGTTGTGGAGGACATAGGGTAATTACTTGCCTGTTGTGTTTGGAATTATGATCATCCTGTCTCTTTGAAGAGAGAAATCTTATAAAAAGCTTGATTCCATGAGCAAAAGCTCCCTTAGGGTTTCACAAATGACAGAAATTCTGCTCTGATTTTCTTGCATTTGAATTTCTCAGTGCTTTGACAATATCTTCAGAAAATATAGCTATTGTTTCCTGTTATTTTAGTTACATTACAGCTCATACTGACACTGAAGGAGAATCTGAGGAAGAAAAGGGATGGATGAAATCGCCTGATGTTGAGAGATTGGAAGAAGAAAAGGAATTACTTGACCTTCTACAGCAGGCGGACAGTTTGCACAAGGGTTCAGAGGATGATAAAAAGGAGGGTTTCAGACTGCTGCTTGAGAAAGAGGAAAAGGTATTAAAGAGTGAACGTAGTATTACTGCTTTTAACTCAGGCTTAGCACTGTATTTGAGAACTTCCTTTATGCAAGCATTAAAATGCAGGCAGGAATGGAAGATGAAATTCCATGCCCATGTTTAAAATAAAGTGAGAAAGAAATATTTTTAGATATTCCCAGTATTCCTCTTTGGCATGCATGGAAGTTTTCTTATTTTGTAGGGAATCCAGGTTCAATAATGTTAAGGTTCTGTTTGGTGTATGTATTGTTGCATACAGTGGAGGATGATACCATTGGATTTCTCCTCAATAAATGATACATATTTTGGCTGCTTTTAAAATGGCTGCATGAGAAGGTCCTGTAGAATTAAGTAGCAGTTGGACCAAACTTTCTCAAGAAATCAAACAATGAATTTTTTGACGGCTTTCAATTTTCGGAAATACTGTGTATGACTTGTAATTTGTGTGCAGATGTGTAACTTTTAATGGAGTTTAAGTGGTTTGATGTGTAGCACTTAATTCAGTGTACTAGTTTCTTCTGACTTGTCAAGTATTATTATGTCTGATTTTATTTCCTTATTGAAATATCCAGATGGGTAGATGTGATAAGATTTGTGAGAGTATACAGTGCTTATTTCATACCTAAAGAAAATATACATCATTTAGCAGCCTGTTGTGTTTTACTATATTGACTTTTTATTTTTATTACAAAGAAAGCTGTACAAATGATTTATAAAATAAAACCTATTTAGATATACTAGATAACAAAAAGTTACCATCTTCCTTGGTAGAGGGAAAAATTGATCATATGGTCCTCATGCATAGGAAAGCTCATGCAGAAGGATTCAAAATACCAAAGATTCACTCAGTGTTCCTCAAACCTACTCTTAAGTATTCTGAAAGTCAGATTTTGATGAATATAAATTACCTACTTGTCCTCTACTTTCAGTATGAAAACTGTGCAGGCTTTCTTTGGAGAGTTGCTCGTGCTTATGGAGATCTGTTTGAGCTGACTACAGATGCTGAGGAAAAGAAAAAGTATGTTACTGACGGTAAGTCAAGGAAAACTGTTTATGTAAACTGCCATCTGAAAGTTGGGAAACATGCTTGGAGCATTCATGCTCAAGTTTTGCAACCGAAGAAATTTCCAGCCCAATCAGTGGGAGCTTGTATAGGATAATAAAAATGTTTTGCACAACAAACTGTCACATTATGTAGCTTCTGTCTGTGCTTTTCACAGTGAAGAGATCCAGAAGTGGTGTAGAAGTGTTGTCAGTCACAGTTGAAGGCTCCGGAAGGTATCCTGAAATCCCTTACTTTAATGTGAATCAGATAGAAACAAAGAAGCAATGTTTAAAAAAAAATTTTTTTTCAAAATAGATGCAAAGGCAAATGCAAGATTTGTTTTAATTCCTTCTGTGGCAAGGGAGTGTTCCTGTAGATCAGCAGCCTCTCTTGTGGGGCTCATACTCCGGGAAGTGCTGTCTGCCAGAAGCAGGGGCCACGTGTGACAGCTGAGGATGCTGCTTCTAGGCATCTCTCCCCAGGTGTCTGGGCTGATGACTTAAGCAGTTGCTGATTGCTTCACAACTCGCTTTCTGTGTAGCTCTTAATGGTATTGTCCTTTCTTTCACTGTTTAAAGGCGTACTGGGGAGAGGAATGGTTCCCATTTCCCTTTTGGTTTGGGCTTTCTTTTGGTTACAATAAAGTCTATATCTTTTCTGCTTAGGTCACCCTTCTGCTGTCTGTTCAACAGATTCTCTTAAAATAATCTTTTCTACTCTGCTGAGAATATGCTTCTCTTTTTCTCCATTCTTTTTTTTTTTTACCATTCTCTTTTTTTTTTTTTTGTTAACTGCACCAAATTAAAGACTTTATAATTGTGTTACAAGTTCAAGTTATTCTGACTCACGTAGCTCATCTCCCTAGTTTGTGCCTTCGTGTTCTGTCAGTGACATTCCTGAAAGAGCAGTTCTCACTACCCTTCATTATCCTCAAAAGTGCTGTGTCATTAAACATGCCATAGCCAACCTCAGCTTGCCAAGGGCCCCTTTCCTATCCTGTTGTCATCTAAATCTTCCTGAAGATTCTCACGGCCTTAACTATTTAACACTGTCTCTGCTTTGGTATCAGCTTGTCTTTTTTGTATGAACATGGTACACATGGTCCAGTGAGAATTCTAACAAAAGGGGGGGGGAAATGCAATGCTGAGCTCTGTTGTTGAAGCCTTTGCTTTTACCAGTGGTTAATGGATGGAAGATAATGGCATAGCAAAAGTCAGTGAGAGGAAAGGAATGGTAGAACAAAACTGGGTCTTAGGAGAGGGGTAATCAGCTCAGTTTGGCTCATTTTCTGAAGTGGTGGGGGGTGGCAGCCTTTTCCATCTGCTTTTTGGAAGTGCTGCAGAGAGATTGGGCCTGTGGGGGAGCTGGCAGTAGCTTGTGTTTTTTCATTCCACTCAGCTGGAGGACTGTGTTTGCTGCCCTTTGTTTTTAGGAAGTTAACTTGTAATTCAGAAATGTCAGTGTGGTTTAATTGGATGCAGCTGAGACTGTGCAAACAGCAGGGGTCTTGTTTGAACATCTTACTGGGAGTGTGGATTTGGTCAAATGACCTGCTCTCCTCTTTAATCCCTTAAATGTGGAACTTAATGGGGATCATTGTGCTGGACAGGAACCTCACCTTGTGCATTTCCATACCCAAGGTGGACAGCAGCTCTGCTGGCTGTTATGGCAGATGCTTCTCAAACCAGGTTTAAGGGTCTTCCCTCTTGACAACGCTATAGCCTCTTTCATGAGCCCAGTCCGACCCTTCCCTGATTTGGTTGAATCTGAATTGAATTATAGAAGAGAAAATATTAAAATTATATGCATATAAAACATATGTGCTTTTATACACCTTTTACAGGAAAGATTAAAGCTGAAAAGGCCATCCAGCTGGATGCCAGGAATGCGGAGAGTCATCAGTGGTAAGTTTGGAAGAGTGTCCCTTTTCATGAAGTTGTATGTATTTATCAGGTGTTAACACGGCCACCGATGAGTCGCGCTTCTCATAGTGGAGCTGGACATCAATTTTGTCAGTTATTAATATCTTTTCATAGTTTCATCAACTCGGTCCGTTGCAGCTAACAATTACTTGGAAGCAGTATTTTCTGAACTTTTTACTAGGGCAGCTGAAACATCACTAACAGTATTTCAGGAAGCATAATGAAATATAGGACTATTTGCTTAAACCAATATCTGTTACTGTTTGGAGAAGCAAATATTTTTCATTTATTTTCTCTCACAACTTTCTCTTGCTGTCTCAGAGTAACATTTTCTGTTAATTCACTTTTCCAAATGAAAAATAAACACCCTGCCAAGATTTTGACCATCTATTTAAAAATAAAGTAAAAAAATAATTAGGAGTAGACAGTGAGAGCCTAATTTCAGTTTCAGTTAATTTCTCAATTTTTTGATTATTGCATTTTTCTGCAGGGTTGGCACTTGAATTAATTTTTGGAGACCTTGCCAGAAGTAACTAAACCTTTGCAAATTCTTACTACTTTTATTAAATGAGCATTGTCTGTGGAAAATACTTCTGCCAGCTAGCTCATAGTCCTCGTAGTTCCAGATTATTATCTCATAGTTCAGGTTGTTATTTTATTAATTTTTTAAAAATATGTATTTTCTTTCTTAATTTTGTTAGCTTTTTACTTCCATTTTGGTTTCTCTGTGTGTATGTTGTGGGTTTATTTTATTTTATTATTTAATTTTATTGTATTTTTTAATTTTATTTGCCCCCCCTCCCCCCCCCCCACACACACACACACACATGTAGGGTGGGATTTCATTTTAACCTGATGTGTCTGAACTTGATCCCGTTATCCCCGGCTCCCTACATAGTCCAGAAGGCAGTAGGTCCTTCTGGAGTGCAGCTCATACAAGCCCGTGTTGCACACCTGCCTTAGGGTGGGATGAATTTCTCCCTAGACTCAGCTGACTGCATTTCCATTGTCAATAAGGGGAGCAGCCCAGGTCAGCAAACTCAGGATTAGACACTCTATTAGATGCAGGTGTTTATGTTTAATTAGGTGGTTCTTGTGTTTGTGCTCTCTCTCCTTCTGAGCTTCAAAGCTGGCTATGTTGTTCCATGCTGTGCTCCTGTGAGTGTTGCCTTACTTGTGTGCTTGAGTCTCTTCCTTGTGCGCATAGCAGCTAATGGTGCAAACACCTGCCTTGAACCCATGGGGTCCTGGAAGTCAAGTGCTGTGCAGTTAAATTTCATCTCGGTGGAGCTTTGCTGTCCCTGCTAGGTTTGCATTTGTCCACTGCAGTGGAAGCAGAGATGATGCCTGCCTGGAGGTGAGGTGCAGGACCCAAATAGCTATAACATGCCCAGTACCAGCTCTTGCTTTGTTCCTTACCCCCTTGCTTGTTAATGGCCATCAGCTGGAGGTTGCTGCAGTGGTGGCAAAGCTAGAGGAAGATGTGAGCACCCCTCCTCTGTGCAAAGTCTCCACTTGGCTACAGAAATGGGACTGACAAAAAAAAATCTGCAGGGTGTTCAAGGAAACGTAGGTGGTCTGCCAGGTTTCAGATGTAAGATCCTGCACTGGCAAGCATATCCTGTAAGGGAGGAATTACAAGTGTGAGAAAATGTTCCAGAGTTAGCTAAGAAAGCCTGTTTTAGAGATACAAGAAGAAAATGATATGTTTTGTAAGCTGCTGCTTTTTGTTTCAGGCAAGGTCTTTCTGTATGCTTTGGTTTTTGTCATTTGTGTATCTGGGTTGCAAGCAAATGTGAAACTTTTGTCTATTACTTTTAAACCAGTGGCTTTCTAGTCGTACAGATGGGCATAACAGATGTGAATAGTCTGGTGTCATATTTTTTCAAATATTTTTGTCTACCTATTCTTTTCTGATGTCTTTATGATTTGGTGCATAAGTCTTAGATTGTTATTGATATGCCTCTCCAGCTGGAGCTCTAAATACCGCCCTGTTGATATGTTCCAGAAAGACATTTTACGTTTTTACCTGACATGCCATTCAGTCTGTAATCCCTGTAGATCCTTTTCTACCGTGTTGCTGCTGAACTAGGTTTGTTTTGTAACTGTGCGGATATGGGTCAGGACGCATCAGGAGTGTCAGGCAGACAGAGCACAGGACCCCTGCGCAGTCTCTACCCTTCAGGGCCAGTAGCTGGAGCAGGTGGGAGCCACTGGGGCAGCTCCAGGGGCAGTTGGGGCCAGCCGCTGGGAAGGGAGCAGGTCTCCCTGCACATCCCAGGGATGCCCGATGAGGAGCAGCTCAGCAGGAGGATGCGCGCGCAAGTGCAATGCTACCTTGTGCCAAAACCCCTTTTTCTCACTCACCACCAGTTTTCTCAAGCTGTATAAGCTGCCTGAAGACCCTACAAAATTATCATAACCTGTATAAGATAGAGCCACCTATTGGTTTTATGGTTTTCTCATGTTTGTATCATGCTGTCACATTCTATATTAGCTGTTCATGAAGAATTTGTCCTACTGTTGCCTGAGGAAGGTTTTGGCTGATTTCTTGATTCTCTGCACCTTTTCATTTTTGAGGGTTTGTTTTTTCCTATCACTGTGATTGAGTTTTTAACTGGTGTTTGGTATAGCTGCTATCTGTATGGTTAACTCGTGCATTATTTCTCATGTTCTGTTAAACTGTTTAATATATTATGGTTTACTAAGTATGAGGATTAAATGACAGGGCTATTTTGTACCTGGCCTGTGGTCCTATCCCCTGTTACTGCTTACAATTAACATTTGCGGGTGAGGAGGGAAGGGAAGGGGGAATACACAAAGAAAAGATGGAATAATTCAGCCTTGTTGGTGTCATCATTTTATCTTATTACTAGTGGTTCTGTACTTCCATTTGTGGCTTTTTCCCTTTTCTTACTGCCTTTTATGTCTCTTGCAAGTTACAATTCAGTTTGTATTAAGTATTTCTGAATTTTATCTAAGTACTTGTATGCTATTCTTTAGTAATCACCCAGTATGACCAGCTTGGCCATGTATTCTTATTTTTACTCTTGGGTTCAGTTCCTTTTGGAGAACACTTCACTGGAGCAGAATTGGCCTTTAAAGCCCTGTCCACTCTTTCCTCCGCATTGAAAGGCTTGTTTGCCGCTATGATTTTTGAATATTCTGCCTTTATTGTTCCTTATAAGACTTTTTATAACCTGACACTCCTGTTCTGTTCATGGTGTAATGTTCTTTATTAGGAGTGTATACTGTGTCTGTCACGCAAGGATTAGGGCTATAGACCTCTCTGAAAATGTGTTTTAGAAACTTACCCCTAATGCTTAAAAGCATATTTTGCTTTGTTCACAGCGAAGTATTTTTTGGTCGCACTCTGACTGGCAAAAGTGTCCTGATAAAACCCTAACGTGGAAGGAGTTTTACTGGGAAAAGAGCCCTTTTACCAGGACACTTTTTCTTCTCAGTTTTGTGGAACAGTCATGAGATGTCCTGGGGAATAAAAAGTATGTTTTGTGTCCACTAGGAGAATTTAGTGGAATGGTCTTACCAGCGAATCCTCGTTAACGTACACAACCCCTAGAGTTCAGGTATCTTCTTTACTTTTCATGTGTATTTCATTTAAAAACAAACAAACAAACAAATGCCCTGAGTAAACCACCTATATTTTATGATCTAGTTTTATGAAATAATATATCAACACTGGATTTTACATCAACTTAACTGACCAAGACACTGACAAGTAACCAGTGTGTTTATCCTCAGATTGTATTTGATAAGACACAGCAGAAAGAAATGGGCAAGAGAACTGGAAGTAGTCAGTCAGCCATCTTTTCCAGTTGCTAATATTTGTCATATCCAAATCCAGATAGTTGAAAACATGTGTTCATATTTAATATTGTGATGGCACGTCAGATTGCAAAACCTTCAGGCTGCTTGAATGGCCACCTTTAAAAAAAAAAAATAAAATAAATGGAAACACTGGAGATGATTGTAACAAAGGTTACATAACTGTAACCTTTTAGTGTTTGTCTGACCACTCTAGTGAGAGGCAGAGTAAATATTTCAGGTGATTTGTTGCCTTCTTCAACCTGTGGCAGTTATTCAAATTGTGAAGGACCCTGAATGCAAAACTTTCTTGGGTCATTTTGTTTTCTCAAGCTTCAAACAAAAACTAACAAACAAATATATATATATATATATATATATATATATGGGGGGGGGGGGGGAGGCTGTCTGCAATTCCCAAATGATAACTGTGAATCCTGACAGCTCATCCTGGATCACAGTTGTATCCTTGTTATCTTGATAAAAACTGGAAATACTCTAAGTGCCCTAAGGCTGATTCAGTGCTATAGCCACTTCACGTGGCACCATTTCACAATTACAAGAAAATGCCAAGGTGTGCTGAAGAGTGTTTTTACTGAAATATGAACCATCACTTTGAAGTTACTTTTCAAAGCAAGTGGAGTTCCTGTTGTTTCTGTTGTTGCTGTTGCCCTACTCCCTCTCTCCAGGATTTAGGAAGAAGTCCAGAAGGTTTCTTTGCTCTTTGTGCAGATTCCTGAAACTCCATTCTTTTTGGTGAAGAGGCTGTGTTGCATACAGGCTCTTCAAAGAAGCAGCTGTTTTTCATCGCTTTCACTCAGGAAGATCATTCTTTGCACGGGACCTTGGTGCTGTTTGCAGTGAAACCAGCGCAGTGCTGCGGTGAGGTTACGTTTGGGTTCCATTGTGGAATTCACCCGGTTGACAGGAGCTGTGCAGAGCATGTGTCCCTCTCCCAGCAGAGAGGAAACAGCAAGTGAAAAGGTGATTGAATGACTTGGGGATAGGGCTGCCCATTAACGTGGCAGAAAGTGGAAAAGGAGGTAGTCATAGACACTGTATTAGCTTTTGGTAGCTGTGGAGATTTATTACTCACTTCCAGGGCCAATTCAAAAATCCTGACCTTTATTGTCATAGAGAATTTTCTGTTGGGCTTTTGGCTGGGTATGATAAAGTCAAGCTCTTAAATGCCTGTAACCTGGTTGTTTTGCAGAAATGTAAGGGACTTTGCAGGAAAAATGTTTCTTTTCATGGAAGAAATACTTTAGTATTTAAAGGCATGCACATGCAAAGGAATTTTACACAAATTTCCTACAGATAAGTGGAGATGTCGTGCCTTCTTAGGAACAGAGTTGCAATAGACAGTTTCTAGGATGTATAGGGTGCGATGCCAGTAACATCTAGTAACATTTTTACAACTGTAGGCTATGCTCTAGGATGTTACCATATTACCAACCGCTTCTGAAAGCAGTATCTGTATAGCGTTTTTTCTTTGTAAAAACTTAGGACTTTTTCTCCTTAATTATCCCTTACTTAGCCCTGGAGTGGTAGCAGAGAGAGATTAACTGGCAAGATACAATCGTATGTTTCTACTCTACACTTATGTTTATCAGGACTTGGTGCCTTGGCCAGAAATGCTGCTTGCAGTCAAAACTTGATATAACAGAGTTTCAAGTTATAAGTTAATTATCCTGTATTTGATTTATGGGAAGACAAAGAAGGTTTTATAGGAATCTTCATTGTTAATTATCCTTGATGTCAACCAGTTATTCTTAAGTCGATTATTATTTTGGCAGCAGTGTTTTAAAGCTTCAAATAGAGAAATGCAGTCTTGTAAGTTATTTTTGAAGAGTGTAGCATATTTTGTAGCAAGTGAATCTTAGGGATACTAGCTTGTATATTTTTGGTTAAGGAGCATTTAAATGAGAGAATGGCTGAAGGACTATGTCTGGATGGGTGTTTCTTAGGAAAAAAAAATGAGGGAGCAGAAAATCACAATTTAGGGTTCTCTGTATGTGAGATTTGTTTCTTTTTTAACAGAGTAAATCACTGGAACGTTTCTGTGTGGAAGTTGTGTGATACTGTTGCAGTGCCTGAGGATGTTTTTGGCCTGTTCTCCTGAGCTGGTCTTTCTACTTGGTGCACGTTTCACCCCTTGCCCATAGGAGATGCTGGTATTTGCTGCACAGCAGCCCCTTGCCAGGAGGGGAGCCCTGGTCTGTAGTGCAGCCTGTGAGGAGGGGCATGAGACAGCCCCAGGCTGCAGTGACAGCCCAGGAGTAGCAGCCCTTGGTGAAATGCTCCAACATCACTAGGCAAGTACAGAGGAGGTAGAATTGGCTTGTGAAAACACGTTTACTAGAAGCTTTCTGCCAGAATCATCTCAGAGGAAATAATATTGGCAACCTACTGATTGTCGTTACAGTCCTGTCAAGGAGAATTTTTTTGTTGTTATATTTGAAAACTGTTTTTTCTTTCACTTTTTCCAGATTTGCGGATTTTTTTTTTGAGGTCTTGTTGGATAAGGACTAGAAATGTCTATAATAAAAAGCTACATTCCAGAACATAGTTGATCGACTTGCAGGATCCACAACCTCTGAAATGAAAAAGCAATCATCCAATAATGCACTTCTGGGAATAACTATTAGCAGCAACTTGTTTTCCTGTTTTGATTTGTTGTATGTATTGCAATAATTTTTAAATGTCCTTGCGTTCATGCTTTGGGTTTTCATGCCTTGCTATACACGGGCAGCTACCTAAGCCTGAGTGTGTGCTACATCTGATGTTTCCCTGAAGATCAGCTCTGTTACTCTGATGAATTTTTAATATAAAAACTGTATTCCTACCCTTTTCTTCAATGTCGCCCCAGTTGTGTTCCAAGTAAAGAAAATATAAACATTTTACGTTGTACCCCGGGGTGTTTTGCTGCAAACCTGTCTTTCATTCAGAGCTGCTGATTCCATGCCAGCATAAGGAAATTAGTATCAAACTGGTGTTTTACTTTTGCCTTGAAACTTAGTATCAGATGCATTTTTATAGATGATGCATCATGGTGGGAAAGACATAAATTTTAAGTAGGCAAAAGTGATGTCTACAGGAGCAATGTCACAGGAACCACAAACAGCAATAGAAGCTGTGGAGCCTCCCTCTGTAGGAACTGGGGTCTCATTGGGATTAGATAATGATCTGAATCGGGATGATGATTCGGAATGAGATCTTTCAGGAGACCTGAAAGTCCTGTCCTCAAACTTGTGTCTCCAAGCCAAAGTGTGCATGGATCAGGAGGGTTTTTTGTTTTGTTTTTGGAGTTGGAATGACTCCAAATGGATGGAAGAAGATATAGAAAAGCAGAGAGCCAGCCTGAGAGGAGGTATGTTGTCTTGATTTGGTCCCATGAAGCTTATGGGGGAAAAGGTAACATTCTTTTTCTCCTCAAGTGACTTCTTTTTGACTTAAAATTAAATCTTTTCTGTAAATCCTTCTCATATGGGATAAGCTCTGCTTGTCAGAGCCTGACTACTGGTAATGTCTATCTGCATTTTTGGTACTTAGTGCAATTAAAGTTCAAGTTGCTGGTGAACTTGCTTGATAAAACTAGCTGCATCAGCCTCCTCTTCTTTCTTTTACAGCAGGTAATTCCCTCTTGCAATTTTATCTTGTTTCAATATGTATAGAAATTCTGAAACACCCAAAGGGAAGACATAAGCTCACTTCCAAGCCAGCCCTTTACATGACTCTATCTGTGTCAATTACGTTTCCCTGTGGCTCTGAGTTTGTCACACCATTTGTGACACAGAGGCACAGAGAAAATTTTGCTGAATTTGGTTGTGTTTATGCTTAGAAAGAGAATATTAACTGTGGAAGATTGTCATACATTTCTATACTGTTTTCAGTGAGTTTTCTTCCACCAAGAAATATACATATATATGTGTTTTAACGGGCATAGAGGTGTCTGTCTGACAAAGCTATGACGATCTCCATTATGGTTTTTTTTTTTTTTTTTTAAGGATATATTTGTGGTCATGACATTTTTCAGGCAGTAACATTATCGTGTGCTCTAACAAAACACGCGTGCATTATTCATTTCATAGAGGATTTGCACATTTTTGTGGCATTTCTTTCACGTTTGTTTAGTACGCTAGGTGACGGCATCAAAACCTGGGAATATCTCTGGACCTTAGGCTTCCTGATATTTGCATGTTTAACCACTAGATGGAGGAGGGGACTGTGAAGAGAAAGGAGACTGAGCACAAAGTTAGTGCTGTGCGTACAGCTCCGAGAGCGGGGATGTGCAGAAAGATGGAAAAAAGGATTGCAGCAAAAAAGTGCAATATAAGCACTTCTGTTTCAATCTGGTTGCCTCACTAAGAGGTGTACCATAAGTCTGTAAAGATGTCCTTTGCATTAAATTAAAAGAGCAAAATGGAAATACTTTTGGTTTGATCCTAATTTTCCCTGATCATTTTCTTACTGGTTAATAGCACTGTTTAGATCAGTGAAAATAAAGCTTGCTTTCTTATCCTTCTGTTCTGAACCATTCTAAACTTACCTCAAAAGTGTAAAAGCTTTCCTAGTGAAAGATATTCCCACACACACACACTGAAAATCAGTCTCTGAAATGCTGTAGAACTTTAACTCCAAAAATTAAATAACGAATGTGTGCTAAATGCTTGCTTAGCCCAATTCAGAAGTATAAAGTATAAAATATAAAAAAGGGACGCCCATACATGAGAGACACTCATGCAAGCTTTGAAGAAAGAAAATGCACTTGAAGTCGGTAGACTAGCTCATTTTTCATTGGTGAAAATTTTATTGGCATTTCTCTGCACCGGAGATTTGAGCTGTAAGTATAAGTTTTTTTTCTCTGAACTGCTTTAAACTAAGGCCCTCTTTCTTGTCACGCACAGACAGGGAAATACTGCAAGATGCGGGATTAGCTTGTTCGCTTTTCATTGTTTTCTTTTGTAGCAGCAATCCGTTTAGCTATGGTATGCTGAGTTTATCTGATTAGCACTTAATGAGTAAAGGGAATAGGGGAAATGTCGCTCGAGTTACTAAAGCCAAAGAAAGTTTTCAGTACCTTCCCCCTCTCTGCAAATACCTGAACTTTGCTGACCCTCCCTTGCTTTTGTGCTTGCACTGCAGCCCTTTCCCCTGTGAAAAGGGCTGCCGCTGCAGCTTGAGCTGTCAGAGCAGCGCTACGATTAGCCGGATTTTGTTCAGTGCACATTGATCACAACAGCCATCCTGCTCAACAGGGTTTGACAGTCTGTCTGGAGCTCTTACAAATTCAGCTGCTGCAGTTGTGCTGACTTTCCTGCCATACCCGGGAACTTTTACAGAATAAAAAAAGTAATCATCTGTAGCAGGAGTACTTCTGAAATAGATTTTAAAATTAAAACCATTAAGTATGACTGTAAGCAATAAAATGATTTATTAAGGTTAGGAGTGACATTTTAATGAGGATTCACTGGAGCTTGAACCATTGTATGGTATTAAGAAATTCAAGAAAACTGAAGTTTAGTAATACTTATAATCAGTGTGTGCTATACAGGTTGCAGTTCTGTTACTGCAATTAACTCGGTAAGTTTCTTACATAACTCGTGTTTTCCTCTGCACTTCAACTTGAGCCCCCTCTTTGGGGATTACTCTATTTCTGTTTGACTTTGCACTGTAAAAATTTCAACAGGAAAGTGAAATTCTGAGGAAATTTAGAGAACATCTGTGTTAGTTTATGCTGCTTAACTGTATCATAAGTGGTTGCATTAGTTTTACACAGAAATGTAAAGTTGTCTTGATGCCAGTGAAAATAGGTCTCTGGAAAGTAGGACAGACTTGCATGGGGAATTTCTTTCTGATTATGCGTAGAAAGCTCTGTTGTAATAATCGCACAGCAATAAAAATGTGTAAAGTGAGTCATCAATAAAACAAAAGTATCGCTAAGGAAGTGTAATAGAGAGTAATATTATTCTATATGTAATATATTATTATATTACGTAATGACATTGAAAATATTACAAGCTTTACGTGCTTAACAGTATTTTTTTTTTAACAGCAATGACCCTGCATTTCTTTTTTTGTTATTGGTGTCCCCACTCTCAAAATTAACAAAGAAAAAAAAGTTATCATGAACAGATAAAATAACAATAGTGATCCTGTAAGGACAGCATGTGCACAAATATCTTTAAATATCCTAATAATTAAATAATTTAAACATACTGAAACAAAGCTAGAGGTAGTCAAACACCGCACGGCACCTGAGGAAGGCCGTGGGAGACGGCAAAGGCCTCTTGGGGTGGGCTCTGTCCCCCATGCAGCACATCCCGAGGAGGGGCCTCCCCCGGAGCAGGCTCCGTCCCTGGTGGGGGTCAAGGTCTTGGTGCCTTGTAGTGCTGAACATAATGTGTTGCATTTAACCACTGTCAATCCCAAAGTCAGTCTTCAAGTGTTGCTGGTTTAAATGAATTAAACTTTGGAGGAACATGCCTATTTGGTCACTTCACTAGGAACCCAGTGTCATATAGGCTTCTTGTTTCCATTATTGCTGTGTTTTGTTTTGTTTTTTGTTCCTGAATGTGTACAGCTCATGCCAATCTTCTAAGCAGCCATCAAGGTGGAAGAAAAATAGGTGTTAATGAGTGATTTAGGTATTGAAATATTTTGTAATTTGCTTCAACAGTTTATTCAAATCACAAAAAGTATGTGTGTGTGTTTTTCTTTTCCCCTCTCAGGTTTGCAATTATGTGTGGCTATATGTCTCAGTTTGAAAGTGTACAAAACAAAATCAGGAATGGTTATCTCTTTAAGGTATGTTTTTGCAGGGTTGCATTTGTTTTTATTTGTTTGCTTTTTTTGTTGTTCTTTTTAAGCTATTCCTGTAATTTTATTTCCTCGCACATTATCAAAGATGGTTTTTTTTTGAACACAGTATTCATCCTCAAAGGTATATTTTGGTGCCCAGGTTAAAGTGAAAGGGTTATTTTTATGTACGTGAGTAGGTGATATGCTGACAAAATACAAGAACTGTCCTCTTTGACAGGGTATGCCAGTCCTGCTGGACGCTCCTAGGAGAGCCATTAATTTTGTCCCAGCTGTGCCAAGTGACCTAAGTTCTACGTGTTGGGGCCTAGTAGGAGCAAAGGAAAACTGCTGTGGTATTGTGAAAAGGGGGCACGTAACAGAGAAGTGCTGCTGCTTTTGAAGAATGGAGCTTAAAGAGCCCACAGTCGGGCCTTTTCAATGAGGTCCTTCTCTTGGGAAGTATTTGCTGAATTCCATGAAAAGCATCTGGGGCCATGGAGACTTTGGAGAAAACAGCATGAAAAAGTATCTCTATGTCTGAATAGCTGTGGACAAAGTGATGAAATAATAGGCTCTCAAATATAATTGAGTATAATTTGGATATTATACTGATTGGCTTAATTAGCAAAACAGAGACATCGGGGGGGGGAAAACAGCAATTTAAGAGAAATTTATTTTGAGAGGTAAATAAAAGTTAGTGATGCAATAATGTATTCTTTTATTCTTTAAACTCAGATTAAGCAACAAGAGCTTTTTGCAGTGAATTAAGCAGAGAAACAGAAAACTAATGACCTGTAATGAAAATATTTTTTAAAGCACCCTATTAGTTATTTCCTGGGTGTTATTAGTTCATTGTAGCAGAACCATTTTATTTCCTGTATTTTACATTATAGCAACAATTTATTACCTTATGAAACATATCATTAGGACAGAGATATTCCAGGATGGCAGGGATTGGTGCTGGGTTGTAAGATCTGTCCAAGAGAATAATTGCACTCCTACAGATCTGCTGTGCTATCATTTGATAGTGGTAACTATGCAGGTCGTATAACTGAAGCTGTTGCCTTTCTAAGACAAAAGTTCTTGAGCGGTTTGGTCAACCTTTGGAGCTGCTCGGTCATGTTCTAGATGCAACATGGCTTGCTGCATTGTGTGCCAAGCTGCTCAGTAATTTTGTTTGTGGTTTTCCGTCATAAAGGAGGGTTTTGCTGATCAAAATATTTTTAGGATATTAGAACAAAATTAAAGCAGAAGAGAGCTTCAAAATTTGTGAATGATTTACAGTGAATTTCTTAGAATGTAAAAACATGTGCCAAGCAAACATCTAAAGTGACACTGATTTTCTTTTTAATAGGAGCACCTAGACAAAGCAATTGAACTTAAACCTCAAGATCCCTTTTTATATTACCTAAATGGAAGATGGTGCTATTCAGTAAGTTGCTTTCTGTATCTAACGTATCATCTGAGTATACTGAAAAATAATAATACATTTGAAATGAAATAATAACCTTTGAGATAAAATATATATTTATTGAAGTAGGTATTTTGAAACTAGATGAAACTATACATGCACATTTCTGGATTTTTATTTTCTCATTGGTGATATTAGTGTTGTCTCTTTTTATCATGTATATTAAGTAAGCTACATTCGTATGGCCCTCACTGCTGTATTCAGGTTTCTTGTTTAAATATATAAATGAAAAGAAACAGATATTTGAAAAAGAGGAAGCATAACCTTGGATTTTGGAAGGCTTGAATTCAGCCCTTCACTCTACCACAGAGCTTTCAGGGTGCCCTGGGCCGTTATATAACCCTTACGGGACTTCATTGTCCTCCTCTAACTGGTGACAGCAGATCTGTGGCGCAGTGGCTTGGTGAATTTCAGGTGAATGTCCTAGCAAAGATGCAGGTATAAAATCTGTAGCTTACCTCAAAATATCTGAGAAATACATTTTTTGTTTATTTTGAAAACATACATGCTTTTTAAATATTTTGTTAATCACACAGTGATGAGTATTCACATATGCAAAATTAAAATAATTGTCTGGCTTATATTTACGTGTTGGTTTTGTGTGGGTTTTTTTAAATTGGTACTTGTACTTGTAATTTGAGAGTTCCTTTATTCCTTCATAGCACATGTAGCTGTCCTTGTCACTTCACCTTGCAATTGTGAGGCATCTTGGAAGAAAATGTTCTTGCAAGGCCTACACTGTAAGAGGTCACTAGGAGATCTCTCGAAACAGCAGCAGCCAGCGTTAGGAGAACATCTCTTATTTCTCTCCAAAAATTCAAAGTCTGACTGCTTCATTGTAAAGGTCGCGTTCTGGAGCCACTGTATCCCTCTTTTAGTGGGCTGTTTCCTTGAAGCACATTAATTGAATCAAAAGCATATGCAGACATGAGATGCAGGTATCCATGTAGATTGGGTCAAACATTCAGCATGCCTAGAAAAACTGAAATAGTTCAGAAAGTGGGCCACCCCCCTGCACCAAGGTATGTCAGCTTTTTCATTGCATTCACCAGGGGCTTCCTTCACTGGCACCTTCCTAATTTTGCCTAGTTCATGAGCTCAGGTTAATCACTTACCATTTGGGGCAGGTTGTTTTTCCTTCTGAATACTGAGAGTTGATCTTGGAACTCATGCTTCTCTTTCTGGAACATTTGTATATATTTTTGCTCATCCATACAGGATCTTCAGTTAGATTCTGCTTTTTAATCATCAGCCTTTTAAAATAATTGCTTGTCAAAATTGACAGCTTTAGCTTTGCTCTTCTTTAGTCTGACGGTAATGATGCTGCTTTCTGATGGGATTAAGAAATTCATACTTTGCTGGCAGAAAAGATGGTAAAAGTTTCCTTTAATGCAAGAGTATTAACCTACCTACCAGGGTGTTTATTTTTTGTTCCCTCCATCTATGCCCCTGTAAGTTGGGAAGACATCATATGATGATACATTTTGACCAAGCAGGTATATCAGAATATATATCCTGTATGCCTAAGTCCTTCCTCACACATCTTTAAATAAATAAATAAATAAACAACTGGGGTGTGGGGGGAAGTGATTTCCAGCCCTGCCTCTTCCTTTTTCACCTACTGCCAAAGCCAGTCACTGTGAAGTGCCTGCAGAGCAGAGGGAGCTGCTGTGGTGTCTAGAACACGGCAACCTTTGACTTTTTCTGCCCGGAAACTGAAGGCAAGGTGATCTTTCAGCACTTCTCCCAGGTTGTGTATATGGCTTCTAGCAAGCTTTCAACAACTACATTTTTCTTACTTGATCCGAACAAGGTATGTCACCAGATTGTTCAAAGAGCTGCCTGTTCAGCTTTTCACCATGGTGTGCTCTGCAATATCAGCACTGCCTATGCAAAAGTGAGTTCCTCTAGGCTGTCCTGTCCTATATCTGCTGTGCTGCTGTTGAAGGAATCTCTCAGACACTCCTATACTGTGCTTAGACCAACGGCTGGCTGCAGCTTGCATCTGTATCAGACACTCCCAGGTGTTTCTCATGGCTTCTTTTTTGATTGAGCTATCCCTTTTGGATACTGTATATGTTATCTGCATATATCCCACTTGCTTTTTATTGCACTGTTTCTATGTTTTCTTTTAATCTTGTTTTACCGTAGTGACAAACTCAACTTCCTAACCAAGTGATGTCTTGCCTGTTGTGCTGTATCGCAGAGCACACATCTTCCACCCTCACAGCTCAATGTGTGCAGT
Source organism: Crypturellus tataupa (assembly GCA_034781795.1). Taxonomy (NCBI): domain Eukaryota; kingdom Metazoa; phylum Chordata; class Aves; order Tinamiformes; family Tinamidae; genus Crypturellus; species Crypturellus tataupa. The sequence continues at coordinate 2,586,096 of JAWLRI010001063.1, forward strand.
GCTTCCCTACTGAACAGCAAAGCTGCAGGTTAGCATTTGCTTCAAGATATGGCCTGACCAACACTTTTTTATTAATTAAAAAAAGACAAAAGTCATCAATAATCAGATATAATTTGATGTATCCATTGGACTACTTCAGGATTTTTTTTTGATTCCCTTTTTCTTTAATTTAATTAGATCCTGTGGCTGTCCATGATGGCCATGGCAAAATAGTAACCTGAGGCACTTAGGACTGATTTGCGTGATGTAAATAAATGAAATTGTTTCATTTTGTTTCAACGTCTGGATCTGGTCAGCTCTTTATCACTTTCTGTGATTTATTCTTCACTGAACGTTAGGGGATGGATGTTGTTTCTATTTTCTAGCACACTTCTGGCTGACAAACTGACAGTCAGGTACAGCATAAGAAACTCTAAAATGGGATGCTTCTAGTGTTATTACAGAGCTCCAGGTTCTGCTGCAGCAGTTGTTCTCCTGGGACCAGACCCCACTGGCGTCGCCACTTTCTGACGCGGAGGGCTCTGCTTCTGCTGTGCAGCCCTTGGACGCCGCCTGCTCCCAAATCCCATTCCTGACGCTTGTGATTTCCCTTATTAGGGAGGACAGCTAGGTTCTGTTCTGACTCGCTGATCATCTCAGCTTTGTCGGAGAATTGCTTCTGGTAACAAAATCAGATAGGCAGTCTTTTTTCAAAGATACCGTGATCGGGAAAAAAAAAATCCTGCAAGACCAACCATGCATAGAGGAACCCACATAAAGCTCCAGTGTAGTGATAGGAAAACAAAAAGAATAATTAACACATTTAGCAAACATAATTGAAGAATGTTAGGGTTGAATAATCATAGAACCCTACAAAATGTTGTTTTAATAGTCCTTTTTCCAGAGCTGATATGTACAGCTAACCAGTATTAATTTTGCATGGGATAGCATTGGAGGTAATGTTGAGGAAAAGGTGAATACCATATAATTGTGACTAAGACATTTAAAAATATTTAGTAGTCAAATCTGTGGTTAGTATAAGCAAAGCAGACTTTGCCAAGTACATATCTTTTAGGGAAGGTTTCATGTGTTTAATATATGCCTATGTTGTTGCATGTGATTTAAAGCAAATTCAGTGCTGTTTGGAGATTTAAGTTTCAGCTTCACTTTTGTGAAAAGAGAGTGAAAACTACTTTGCTCGTCAAACCAATAGGAACTGTTTATGGAAATGATTTGATTTGTGGTGAATTGTGTGTGTGTGTATATATATATAGTGTATATATATAAATATATGTACCATAATATATGAATTAAAGCTTTCTTTAAAATTGTGAGCAATTATCTGATAATTCTTAATCATGATGCATTTTTTTAGTGCTTTAATATTTCAAGTAGTTTTTAAGACTGAGTCCTGCCTGGTGAAGATTGAGGGCTGCCGTATCGCATGGTAGCGCGTTGAGGTGCGAGGGGAACAGTGCATCCCAGCTCCCTGGAGCGCAGCAGCGTGGAGAGCCCCGGCTGCCTGACCCCCTGAGGGCCTGTGCAGGCTGCAGGAGCCCCTCAGCTGGCAGGAGAAGAGAGTGTCTGTGTTGGGGGCCCGTGATGGAGGCTGCAGTCTGATTATTTAATCTCTTTGGGAAGTGAAAGCATTGCACCGTTGCTTAGTGCAGTTCATAGTAGCATATTGTAATAAAAAAGAACAAAATTCTCTGAAGATATTTAAATGGATTACATCAAAATTTTACTGAAGCTGGCTCAGTGTAAGGATTTGCCTTTATGGAAGACAGTTGTGTTGGGTCTTTTGTGAACTCTTACCAAGGAGGCAGTACGGAAGGAAACCCTGCAGGGAGGCAGCTCCGTCTTGGCTGAGTTTTCAGACGGACTGGGCTGGTTTCTGTGGTACCAGCATGCTGGAGTCTGACAGAGGTGTGAATGGACAGGGTTTGTATCTCAGCAAAACCAAATAGAAGACAAAAACAGACTCCAGTCAGTGGAGGGATTTTGCTGCCACTAATGTGCATGGGAGAAAGGAATGTCAGGGAAGCTCCTTTCCCACTTCAATTTAGACACACAACATCTAGGGGAAAACCATAGTTTCTGCCTCAGAGTTCAGTGCAAATAGAGGTCTGACAGGAGAGTGTTGAACTCTGACTTGATGGTCAGCTGCAGTTTAGTCCTGTGGATGATATTTTTCCATTTCTGCTATTAATACATAATTAATAAGCTGCTGAAAACTTGCTGTTTTGGCAGGAGAAATCTTAAGAAACATCTTTCTGTGTTAGCTAAGGATGTTGGAGAGTGATGTCCCCTCCTTGCTGGTGACTGGACTGAGTGGCCCTAGGGAAGTTCAGGAGAATACTCAATGTTTTCTTTCATCTCTGTTTTGTGGTTGTTGTAGTAGTTATTACCTGCTGCATTAGTTATTTTGATTTTTTACTTTCTGCTCTCCTATGCCTGTCCTGGGACTGCCCACTAGGTGAAATAATGGTCATGCTGAAGCTGATGGCTCATAGCTATGGTCTCGCTCCATCCAGTCTGTGTGCTTCGCTTGGTATGGGCCTCCAGGTATGCTTCGCACTATTGGAAATAGCAGCAGAAATTGAAATTTCACTAGAGCTTCCTGCACTGGGGTTTGTTGCATGTGCTTGCTCATACGCAGAGAACACTTCATAAAGCTGGTATAAAAATGTGCTGTCATAAATTCATTTCAAAATAAAGACTCGACTTGTGTGTGCTTAGGGAAAGGATATAATTTCCTGTACATGATTACTGCTCCAGGACATAATTTTTTGTTACAAAGCAGTGCTTTTCTGTTTGTCCCTGTTCAGCCGTATTGGGAGAGAGGGGAGGAAAAAAGATGGGGAGAGGAGTTAGGAGATGGTTAAACTGTTGGGCTGGATTCATCTCACCTGTCTTTAGCCACCCCCTAGCTTGGATCTGAGCTAGTTGTCAGTGGTGGTTTTTTAGTCGAAAGAAAGAAAGAGGGAGAGAAGTTGGTTGAGACTAGGCTCCAGTGGAGGAAGCAAGAGGAACTGCCTGGTGGAAATGCTGCTGTCTTTCTATTGACTCTCCAAGGAGCCCATAAAATCAGTGTAAACTAGGCACTTAATTTATAAATGGCTAGAGTTTGCTGCAATGAATTCATGAAGGCATCACTGTGCAAGTCTGAGGATATAAAGCATTCTGGAGTTATCTGACCACCCGTGTATTCCCCATAAAGCGTAGTAAAACACTGTAGCCGCAACTTCCTTTTAAAAGATGCTTTAAGTTGGTAGCTTTTGTAATATAGAAATGGCTAAGTACGTATAGAAGAAAGCAGTACCCAGGGCAGATGAAATAAGAACTAAAATCTCAGTAGGATAATTCTGATTGAATCTTACAGGACAGTTATACAGCTGCTAGGAAGAACTTTTATTTTAAATAGCTAATTATAACCCTTTATGGAAAACCTGAGTTCATTCTGCGTACGTGGGAATTGTGTATATTCAGATATTTTCAGATTATTTATAGTGCCAGGAGGACTCTCAGAAAGCGGTATAAGAAGATTCAATCACTTGTCACTTTTTTTTTTTAAATCTTTTCACTTTCCTATAAGCTCACTCTATGTTGCTGAGATGAACCTGGAGATACAGAAAATCTTTCTGTTCCAAGAGAATGTAGAACCCTATAGCAGTAGATAGGCCTGAAGAAAATATTTTTTGTAAAAAAGAAAAACCCAGAGTCTATGAGAGTAGCTAGGAAAGCGCAGCACATATTTATCTATCTATAACCTGAAGTTACAAATGTGCTACAAATTGTAACACAGTGTTAAAGCATTTCAGTGCAAAGAGAGGAAATGTTTTTGTTTCAATGAGAACTGAGAGACTGGTGAAGAGAGCTTTTCTAAAAATACTTTATTGCACTAAAAGAGGCTTTAAGATCAGGAGATCTGAGGGAGATGATGGGGAAGAAAAAAAGTAAAGTTATGCTGTGTTAATATTGTTTATCTCTGGAATATTATTTTCAGTGATTTTGAGTAAAAGGCTCGCTGATAATAACTAACAAGCAGGGCGTTGAAGCAGGCTGCCAGGCAGCCAGCAGGGTTTGGCCAGGATACCTCCTGTCTCCGAGCAATGTTGCTCTTTCTTAGAGTTTGTTGATGCCAAATGAGAAAACAGGGTTCTGTGCTCTTTCCCAGCACATGCTCTCTTTGTGGGGGTGTTTTTAAGGCAGTTTGCAACAAGAAGTAAGGAGAACTTGATGCCCATCTAAAAGAGGAGCGTTCTGATTGATGGCAGTGGCCAGCTGTATGTTAGAGTGTGGACGTATTTCCCTATTTTAGTGTGATTAACTGTAATCCGCTGGGATTCAGCACCTGGGTTCAGAGAGGCAGGGGAGGTAGCAACAGCACTGAAGAGATTGTCATCCTGAGCAGAGAAGGGCCTTTGGGCATGTGTGATTTGTCAGAACTAGAGGGGAAAATCGAAGCCTACTTCTTTACAGTTGTTGTGACCAGCTTCTGTATAATAAATAAACTTGTTTTACAAAGGCTAGGACCTCATTTGGACAGTAGCAACAGCTTTTCATACTGCTGAAAAGCATTCAGCAAATGATCTGCTATCTGTTTCTTGAAAATATTTAATGATTAAAGCAGTAGCCTTAGTGTTTTTTGTGATTGTATTTTTGTTTTTTTTCATGCTATGCTCTTAGGATGCTTTTTCTGTGTAACTTAAGCTTTATAGACTGGGATGATCTGTCAACAATGTTAGTGTTTTGTAGTGTATTTCTGCTTGGATACATTTCCCTGTTATTGGACTCTAAAACCAAAAGACTGTGCTTTAAGTTGGATGATTCTTTTGTGTATTCTTTTGCAAACTAAGTTGCATAGGCAGTGCAGCAGCACAGGACAATATTTTACTCCAAATCTGAGAAACAATCCCAAAAGACTTTTATTTTTTGTTCTTCCATTTATATTATAGGTAGCTCAGTTGTCTTGGATTGAAAAGAAAGTAGCTACTGCCCTTTTTGGGACTCCACCTACTTCCACAGTAGAAGAAGCATTGCAGAATTTCCTCAAGGTAGGTTCTAGCCAAGGGTTTTTTTGTGTGGTTATTTACCAGCTGCTCTGTGCGACTGTTCCCAGAACGTCTGCTCCACAGATTACTCTCAGTAGCTATAAATCCTAAATATCAGAGGGCTAATATTTTTTTTTTCTTTTCTGTTTTAAAATTAGTTTGGAGACAAGTGGCTAATAATTTTTGTGTTTTAATTATGTTCTGCAGAAGTCTTTAGGGACTTGTCACATTACTTGTTGCTTTAATGTGAGATACGTAATAGATGTGATTATACATAACACTGTAACAAATTGACCACAGCAATTTGCCCATTTTTGCAAGGGATCCAACACAAGCAAGGAATACTTCTGACATAAAGCTCTTCTCTCTGAATTTCAGTAGAAGCTTTTCCAATTTATTTATTTATTTATTGGCAGGGGGTGATGTGGAGGCTGAGAAATGACCTTAACAGTGAAGCAGAAAAGAAAGCTCTGTGTCACATAGGCTCTGGCCATTCTACATGAGTGCAGAGTTACAAGCAAATATCCCATTTGTATGTGTATAAAATAAAGCTGTCTTTCAATGTCTTTTATGTGGATCATTTCTATTTGTGGGGCTAAAAAATTGAAGTTTTTTTAATTGATTAAGTTCAAAGTGTAAACTTCCATCATTATAATTAACTTCAGACAGTTGCTCTAAAGAACTATACAAAAACATACTTTTGGCAATATCAGAAGTGTTTATTTTCTGTATTCCTAGTTTATTTAAAAGTGGAATAATTTCTTGTATTTTAGACTACACAATATATTATAGCCTTCTCTGTGTAAGAGATTTTTATCTTTAAGGTCATGATCCAAAGCTAGGAAAAAAATCATTTGAAATATTCATTTAGCTTCAGGGCATTTTGTGGTGGGCTTACAGACTTCATGTTGCAAAGCAGCTGTATTTTTAATCATCTTCTGCAACAAAAATTAAACTATCTTCTTAAAGGCAATTGTTTGTGCCTCCTTTTAAATTGTCTGATAATAGACTATTACAGTAAAAGTAGCACTCGTGTGGTCTAAAACATGTAGCTTCTGTAAAGAAGCTGTAAATAAATCGTTGAAAGGAAGATACTTATGAGGCTAATAAATATAAGTTCTTAATCTTCTTATTTCTTTAATGGGAAAATAGCTATTAGTAATGCAGAAAAAAATAGTACCTTTCGGCTCACTGTACAAATAAATATGTTGTTTTCTGTTTAGAATGATCCCTTGTCTTTGCAAAGCATTTAGAGAGAGGTCTGAGGAGTTCAGAACATTTTTGTATTCAATGTCAACTTCTCATGTGGCTGGTTTGGGCTTTTTTATTTTCCTTTAATGCTACATGGACTGTGATGCACACAGTAGGGATGATTAAGTTTGCTGTTACAGGAAGTTTAGTGCCTTACTGAAAATATTATGCTAACCACATACATCTCATCACACAATTTTGATGTCTATTTTGTTTCCTGTTTTTTTGTTATTTAGGCAGAAGAAATGTGTCCAGGATATTCCAAGTCAAATTATGTGTATTTGGCAAAGGTAATCAGCTTCTTTAGAAAATAATGATTTGTAGACTCTGGTATTCTTACAGTGGCCTGGTTAGAAATAAAACATGTTTTTTTTCTTTTCAGTGCTATAAAGATCTTGGCCAGAAAAACAATGCTCTGAAGTACTGTGATTCTGCACTGTCAATTCTCTCAGTTACTAATGAGGTGGGTATTGAGAATGATAACTTGTTCTCTTTGACTGCTGTGCTGTTTTTAGTACTCATTATTACAGTGTCAATAATAGCATAATGTTTCACTTTTTCCTCTAAACACAGACCCTTCTTTTCTCCTCCACTCTAGGCTGGCTCATTACAGTTGTCTGTATCAACAGCTGTAAAGAAAATCTTGGGGAAACTGTCAGAGACTTGTCTGTGTCTAAGGCTGTCAGAGATTTGACATGTGAATTAAGCTCTTTGTAATTCAACCCATTTCATTAAACTGTCTTAAGCACAAGCAGCTGAGTGCGTCACTCTAGCTGTGCTAAAATTTTGCCTCACACTTACTCTTTCTCGGCAGAAAGTATCTGAATTTTAGTCCTACAATTCCTAGTTCACCTAAAAAACTATGGTTTTTTGATTCTTGTCAAGGCCTCCCTGGATAAACTGGATTAATTGCTTGTCTTTATTGTCAATTGCAGTCTAGTTAGACGCACTTCTTCCAATTTCAGTTACTGGTTGTTAGTTTAATTTTATAGATGAATGTTATTTTTTTAGATCATTTAGAGCATTTTTGTACATGAATGTGAAATTTCTACACATACTGGAGTGATTTTAAGTGGTTTAATCTCTCAAATGTAACCCAAGCCATGGCAAGAAGATTCAGTCTTGCTGTCTGAACTCATGTAGAAGCAAGTTCCATAATTAACAACGTATGAGTGGAACTGCCTCACCATCCTAAAGCATCACAAGTTCAAACCTGAGCTTAGTCAGCCTAAGGGACCCCCTTTGAGCATAGCAGATGTGGCAAGGCAGTAGAGGGGAGAGAGAGAGAGAGATGTGATTCCAGAGAGGAGTTGGCCCTATCTCATTCAGTTGTTTGAAGTTAAGGAAAGGCCGTTAAATAGTTCCATAGCTTGATTGACAAAAAGTGCAGTATGTGGAGCACTAACATGTTTGTGTCAAATCTTCATGCTGAGAAGAAAGATCATTGCCTGCCTCACCAGTATCTGCTCCTGGGTGGCCTCTCTTTCCTACCGAAGTTAGAGTGCGTACCAATCATGACTTAGGCAATCGCTGCTTAACTTTGTTGTTTCTTTATATATGTATTGATGTAGGTATGACTTAGTAATCCCTTCCCTCTATTCTTTACTTACTCCTGAAATGTACCTTCAGTTTGCCTTTTCTTTTTTTACAGAACATGGGAAAGACGCTATCAATTAGTGGTAATTTTGTGCCATGTTTCTTTGCAAAATGAAAATTTAAAAAATATAGGACCAGTGGTTTAAGGGAAAGAATATGCAACTGAAACTAGTTGAACTCCGCCAAATTTGTGTATATCTGGATGGATTATGCTGATGATATTTTTTGTTTGTTTTTTTCTGTCATAGGCCAGGTAAAATTGCAATGAACTCTGAAGTCAAAAAATAAGGCATGTAATTGTGAATGCTGCTGAATAAAATTGCAAACACATATATCACAGAAATCTGTAGTGGGCAGACTGCATGTGTATAGGAAGCTGGAAGTCATGCAACCTATTCCTCAAAATATACAGAGATGGCATAGGATGGGCTCCATATCTGCTAAGATTAGCTGGCCAGAAGTCGGTAGAGAGAACCTAACCTCTAGGCTGTCACGTTAATGGGGGACAAATCCTGCCTCCAAACTCTAGACGTGAGCTGGAGCCCATCTGGGGATATTTTGTTCCTGGACGTGGGAAAGCCCTATTTCATTTCTGAAGTGCTGACAGACCTGAAAAGGCAGGGTGTTGCAGTGGGAAGGGAAGAAATCTAGGAACCATCCAAGGGTGCACATGTGTATTGTGACAAGCAGAGTGGGAGTAAGTATTATACCAGTATGTGAACTAAGAAGGAGCAGCAAGTCGGCCCAAAAAATCTTTTGTGCATCTGAAGAAGACAAGATGATCCGTCCCCTCCTGCTATGACTAACTTTATAGATATCACCAATTTGTCTCGTTTGGCTTATGTGTGCTTGTCACCTGCATTATAATATTGTATATTGCTCTGATTACTGTGTTTGAGAAAGACTGTGTGATTTTTGGGAAAGAAATGTTGGAAATGCAGTTGTCCAAGGTTTGGAGTTCAGCATAGGAATAACTTTTAGCCAAGGAAAGGAGGGAAAAGGCTGTGATAATAAAGGGGAGAGAGGAGGTTGTAATAGGAGATTTGGGGGAGGCAATAAAAGCAGATGCTGGTAAAGTGCTTGACTTGACTATAGCCCTGTAGAAGGTGGAGTTCAAGGACTGGAATAGTAAATGCAGATAAACAGCAGTCTGAGGGCCTCTCTAGTTTGCCACGGCACAGAATGTGAAGGCTGTCAGCAGCATAGTAGGTTGTCACAGTCATGCTAGAAATCTGAGAGTAATCACAATTCCTCGTGTGATTTTTTTTTTTTTTTTTTAAACCTCTCTTTCTTCAGGCAGGGGAATTCCTTTATTGCTTTTTAAATGCTGGCTTCTACTGAGAAACATGTATATGTATAAAGGCATAGAAGCAGTGTTAGACAGAAAGACAAAGTCTCTGGAAAGCTGCCACATTGAGAAAATGTATAGTATTTCATGATACAAATCACCCTGCAGCACAAATACGAAAAATAATAGTAGATAATGGTTTAATTTTTAGTTTTGCGGAACATTCAGTTTCCATTGACTTTGGTGGGAACCAGAGGTACTTGGCATCGGTAAAACAACCCATAGCTCATTTTAATCCTGAGGCCAAATTCTCAGCTGGTGTAAGTCAAGGCACTTCCCTGACACTCTTCTAGGATTCATTTCATGTAACATTTCAAATAAAGTGCGATGATTCTTGTCTCAAATGTTGTATCACATCCAGTTACCCCTTTTGTGCGTCAGTTCTACCACTTGCAGAATACTTGTTTAATTCCCAGCGGGAGAGGGGCTTCCAAGCAGAGTTAATTCTTATTAAAGAAAACAAATCTGATGTCCAGTTTCAACCCAGTGATAAAGCAGAATATCAAAGCAATTGTCAAGAGACAGACAATTTGTTAAGAAAGATTCCCGTAAGTCCTAGTATCATTTAAAAAAAAAATACTCAGTTTGGCACCTTCTTAACTAAGCAGTATACATATATATGTGTGCGTGTGTGCATACGTATATATATTTTTTTTCCCTCATGTCAGGAAATGTACAGGGCACAGTGCAAATTAAACCTGCAGAATGAACCCAAAGTTAGAGTACAATGTGAGAGGCTGCTCTTTTTCCTCTCTACTCTAAACAGAAAGCTCTGAATCATATAGCTTTTCCTTGGCTGTAAAGATTCTCGTATCATAGAGTGGTGCTAAATGGCTAGAGGTTCACAGGACATTAAATTGTCCCTCTTTTCTCTGGTTGCTGGCCAGGTGGATAACCTCAGGGTCCTGGGAAACAGCCACCCTTAAAACAAGAGCTCCTAATGTTCAGGGCTGCATGTGAGTTATTGTCAAGTGTATAATAGCTGCTCTGTTTATCCAATAGTCCTCGCAATACCCGTTCTGAGACTCTACTCATTGCTTTGTAATGCACTCAGAGGCTTGGTGAGTGTGACTACATAAAAGGCTGTTGAAACCAGATGTGGCTGACTACTGGGATGGAAAAAATGATATTTTTAAGCTTGGGGAGAAAAGTATAATTTAAATTCGAAAACATGAGCATTGATCTTGCGGACAACCTCAAGGTTCTTGTCTCTATGACATTGCTTGAAAATTAATCTAAAAAGCAGCAGTTGTTCTGCAAAAAACAATGTAGTCTTGGACTGAAGACAATAAAGCAGGAAAAAAAGCAAAGTCAATTTATTTGTACTGAGAAAAGTCTTATTTAAAATGCAGATTAAAACCTCACTTAAATTGAGACTATATTATTCTGGCAAAAAAAAAAAAAAATCTTAATCAAACACTCTTTTCCCCAGTAATTAAAAATGAGGAGGTTCAGAGCTGAAAATTTTTGAGAGCGCAGTATTACAGATATTACAAAAACTGACAGTTTTGACTTTTTATAGTCACAGCATGGCAGGAAGCATAGGCTTGGTAAGGATTCTGCCGTCAAACTCAGTGACACTTGAAAAGCCTGAAACTCTATAAGGTCGTAGGGGTATATGTAGCATTGGACATCGGTATGTGTCGTAATGGCATGATGCTTGATCAGGAATACAACTGCTGAAGAAAAATCATGCCCAACAGATTTTTTTTTTTTTTTACTTTACCATAATTGGCATTCCAAGACGCTGATTTTCTTTTCGAATATTGTCTGTAAGGAAAAGGGTGAACATTGCAAAGGTATGGTAAGGGGAGCAGAATATAAAATTCAGTACCTGTCAGCTGCTTTTGTCAAAATAGACTATTTAGATATCTTTAATTTTACAAAAATCTTCCAAGATAGATCTTTTCCAATATCAAGTCTGGTCCTGTGTAGCAGACCTTGCTGAGATTTTTCCAGTAGATCTCATTTGAAGCTGATATGGTAATTAGTATTTCTAAGTAAGATTTTGACGGGAGGAAAATTAATGTCATTTCATTTTTTAAAGGAAAGGGTACATATTGTAACTTATTTGTGAAGAAACTACCCATTGACATTATATGGGTAATTTGGGTTAACCTTCTGCAAAAATGTTTTTGTTTTCTCATCAACCAGAGCATTTTCTTTTCTGTCTTCCCTTCTTCCCCCTATTCAAAAATATATCAAATACAGATGTTACACAAAACAAAATGTGATTGTTTTCAGAGAATATACTTTCATTTAGATTTTACTTGTTATAACAAGTTTGATAACACTTGTTATCAAAATGCCAAACAAAAATCCATAATGTTTCAATTACAAAATAATAAAGTTATTCAGATTGGTGTTCATTTTTAAATTCTAGACTGTTGTTTTCCTAATAATCCTGTTTATGGAGTTCAACAAGGATTTCCTTAAAGCTACCACCAGCCCCAAAGTATCTTTTGAATATACTGCTTGTTAAAAGATTGTTTGCTGCTTAAACAAAAAACCTTACTATTGCTTTAGTTAGTGATTCTGTTTACATGGAATATGAGTTCTTGAAACTTAGGGAATGGACCTGCCAGAAACTCATACTAAAGGGATCCATTTCAATCTATAAAATGCTGCTAAAATGAGACAGTTGTAAAAGAGCTGCTAAAGGAATTTGAGAGCTCCTATTCATTGCATTAGTTAGCTCTTCGTAGAAGACAGTCTATTTTTCTCTCTTACCGATCACTGTGCTTTACAGGCTGCATATTTTGAAGTTCTTGGCAAAAGGTTTGTTTGCGTAGTTTGCTCCTTACTCCCCTCCAAAAAAGATTTCAAAAAGCGATGAGGATTTTGGTTGTTCAGTGGTGTCGTAATTTCATTAACGTGGATGAAGTCTATTTAATAGTCATTAAATATCGAGTTTAATTATGTATGAGGAAATGAACTTGTTTATTTCTAGCAACAGCCTGTCAAAAAAAGCATCCTTTCCTGGCATGCTGAGGATGGGGGGAAAACAAGAGAGATTCATGGAGGCGGCAGCACATTTTGGGATGAAGAGTTTGCAGTTGATTTCTTTTTTCTTTCTTTTTCCTTTTTTTTTTCTTTTGTTTTAATTTAACTGGGGGAAATGGAGCTGCTAGGAGGTTGAAATGCATCATCCCAGAGGCAATGCAGAGGGTGAGGGTGAGCAGGCATCTTTCAGAAGAGCTTCAAGGGGTGCACACACACACACGGTGCAGCCTGCACAACAGGGAGCGGGACGGAGACGGAGGAAAGGGGGGCCGTGGTGTCGCAGGCAGGGGGGATCCTCCAGCACCAGCAAACGTCGCCTGTGTGTGCGCTGAGAAAGAGGAAAGAGGCTGTGCGGGGGACTGCGAGCTTCGCGATAGGAGAATGTCCGCTGCTGTGTAAACATTCTGCCCAACTGTTAATCATTAAAAACTGAATTCAGTTATTTTGTAACTTTGCAGCAGCAATCCTAATGCTAACGGAACTAGCAATTCATAGTCATCCTGATAGGAAAAGGCATCTTTCCCATTATTTGAATTATAATCACCGTATGTTGAATTATTGTCTGTTCCATGTTTTAAAGCTCCGTTTGCCTTGATGCTAAAAGCTTAGAGAAGTCATCTTTCATTCCCGGAGGAAGATGCTGAAAATATGAAGCAATATAAAAAGCCTTGACTTGTCACATGCAGCAGTCATACAGAAAGCTGCAAGTGGATGACTGCAGTGGTTTAATGAAATATCCAAGGGGGAAAAACAGCAGTAGGCAACTAAGTGTAATATAACGCGTACTGCACCCAGGCCACGTGTGAGAGGTTGTGGCGAAGCCGAGGAGGGGGAGCGCACAGCGATCCCGAGTGAGTTATATTGCCGGCAAAGGCCGTTACCCCTCCTGCTCGCCGGGGTGCCTCCGCTCTAGGCCAGGTTTCCTGGTGGGGCGGCGAGGGAGCGATGCAGCCGTGCCCAGAGCCGTCCTGCCCCAGAGCCAGGCCGCCCCTCGGGCCCTCGCGGCCCTTGCCGAGAGCAGAGCGCAGCCTAGACCACCCCGTCGGCGGCGCCGCTGGCGGAGCGCGCCCGTGGCCCCGCCGCCCGCGCTGCGGTCGCGCGGGACGCGTGTCGGCTCGGCGTTTGGCACCAGCCGCGCACGAGTATGTTGTAGTTGGCGGCTGTAACCGTTCTGGCTGCGGTCGTGGGGGTGTACCGGTTCTCTGTTGACAGTCGGGACTTTGTCAACAAGTGCGCGCACATGCGGTGCTGGGGCCGAGTGTGCTTAATGCATAAGGAAGCAATTAGCTGAGATGGAAGGTAAAATCATTATGTTTTTGCCTCGGTCTTAATCGACGTATAATTTTTACGTGCACATTTATATGACTGTATGTGGGCTTATGTATGTCTAAATAAAACCTATTAGCAGAAATTAACTGTAAAAATATGGGCTGCGTGCAGCTAAGCCAGCATTCCCTTCTTCCCACCAACTCTCTCCTCCGTCGTGTTCTTATTCTCAACTCCCTCTCTTCCCTTGCTCAGTCCCTGGCCTCCCTGGTCTTTCTTTCCTGTGCATGTCCCCTGTGAATGATGAAATTAAAAAGTAAATAAGAAGAGGGAGGTACACAGTCACTGACTCTGCAATTCTGAATGCCCTTTGTGTGACGGTTTGCAGAACATTTTGAACCTATATTCAACTCAGAAAATGATATGAGAAGTGTTTAATAAATGTAAGCTGTGACAGCAGAAAGCTGGGGTTGAAAATGACGGGGCATTCAGTGAGAGCTAAGCTCAGCCTCGGGCTGAACAGGAACAGGGCGCACACAGTGAATTCTCCATCTGACTTGCACGCTGCCCCCACCCTAAAAAATAAAAAAAAGGCCAAACAAAACAACAAAAAATCCTTAGTGTTTCTAGAAAGCCAGAGACAGGGAACTTGGACTTTGCTTGACTCTATGTTCCCACTAACAGTCAAGGTTTGGGCAGTAACAAGGTTTTCATCGGTGGGACCGGAGAATGGTACTTAAGTGCTGGGACTTCTCTCTTCTTTTAGGGTGACACAATTCCCAGGAAGGGCCCTACTTGCAGGAGACAATCATTTCCTTCCCAGCCATGGGCCATTCTCAGCCTTTCTTTTAATTTTTACTTTTTTTTTTTTTCTCTCTCTTTTTTTTCCCAGCTGTGTTTCTACTTTTGAATGGAAGCTGCTAGCGCACTTAGCACAGCACATTAAATCCACAGCAATTCACAACAATAATTCCTGCCTTTTCTGGTATAGTCTTTCTTAATACCGGCAACTCAGAGGTGGAGAACTCTGCATGCTCTTTCCGGCTTCTCTTTAAGTAGGTCTTTGTACAGTCCTGTTTTTATTTCGTTCTTTTTCCTAAGCCCAGAGGATGATTCAGGAAAGATTGCCCAATAGATTTGGGACTTTGCAACTCCCTAAAACTCATTGCCCAACATAATAATTTGCTTCTAAGGAAAAAGATAATTATACGCAACTATTTGGAGATGTGCTTTTAAAAAACTGTATTGTGCAAAGTGAGTGAAGAATTTTGTGAACCCATAAAATACTGACCTCAATACATTAGTGTATGACAAAACCTGTATCTTTATTATTTTTGGCTCAGAAATGTCTGAAAAGACTAGGGCCAGATAGAAGCAGAGAAAACCTTTTTCTTTTTTTTTTTTTTTTTTTTTTTTTTTTTTAGAGCACAGGACAGTATCTCACCTGTTACTTTTATGTTTAATAGAAATCATTTTCATAGGCAGCAATTGGTATGAGGGGGCAAAAATGTTTTCCCTGAATTAATTGACATACTGATGCAAATTTTGTGGGTTTTTCAGTTTTTATTGAAACGCATGTGCTGCAGCCCCAAGCAGCTCGCAGTGACATGGAATTTAAGGGGTGCACAATTCAGTGCGACATTTCCTTCTGCGAGAGAATTTTGGTAAGAGCTTGCTAGCTTTACAGCGCTTGCCTCTTAGAGGCCTCTGATAAATGATTAGGCAGATAGTTTAGCCTATTCTTGCCAGTGGGAGCAAGGCAGTGACTCCAAGAGAAGTGTCCAGCTAATGTATTAATGCCTTAATGCAGAGCAATAATATAATGTAGTTTGACGTATCTGGCATATGGTTTCTCTCATCTCAATATTCTGCTCTGTTCCTCCATGACATTATAGACAAGTAACCAAAATAAAGAGAAGCAGGAATTTCTTCACCCGTGAAATATATTTTAAAATGTCCTGTATTTTGTTCCAGCTCTTTGGTTGATTGGATAATGAAGTGATC
The DNA here is from genome assembly GCA_034781795.1 of Crypturellus tataupa. Classification (NCBI taxonomy): domain Eukaryota; kingdom Metazoa; phylum Chordata; class Aves; order Tinamiformes; family Tinamidae; genus Crypturellus; species Crypturellus tataupa. Next base: position 2,601,597 of record JAWLRI010001063.1, read on the forward strand.
CTGAAATTCAGTGGTTGCTTCGCTGTCTGTCTGTAGTATTTTCTTTCAGAAATGCCTGTTATCAGAACAAAAAAGTACTTGCACAAAATGCGTGATGCACATATGCCCATGTACCGCTAAATGTGGGCGGGTGCAAGTGCTGGTTCCTTGGACCCTTACCAGTTTGCAGGTATATGAGGTGCTGACTTCTTAGAAGTATTAGTTTAAGCTATGGTTTGTTTTGCAGGCTAGAAGTTTTGCAGCAGCAAGTGGATTATATCCAGGAGACATTACAAAAATAAGTACAGAAATAGTTTCTTTTTTTTTTTTTTTTCTGTACTGCTGTTACATGCTCGTACACACGTATCCAAAAGGTTTATATGGAATAGCCAAGACATATGTCACTGGAGACTGTTGGAAGAGTTGTGTGGGTCAGGTTTTGTTTTGGGGAATAGCTCTATGCAAACTGCACTTAACACAGCAGCCTAGAAGGAGTCCCCCTTCTCCCCTAGGCGATAGGGTTCAGGATCGGCTCTGGCCACAGCAGATTTCTCACCTCTTGCTCCCACTCCGCTCCGCTGCGAGCCCCGTAGCGTAGGCAGAGCCCACGGGCTCCCCCATGGGAGAGAGCGGGATATTATAGGTAGCTCTGGCCTGAAAACACAATCTCGGCTGTGCCTTTATTGGAAGCATAACTGGAACATTTCCCAACATTGGAACATTTCCCCGCGTTTCCTTGTTAATTAGATAATAAATGATTAGGAAATGGCACAGAAACATCCCTAGAAAAAGTGGTTTGTGAGCTTATGTAAAATATAAGACATGGTAAAACTGTACACAGAGTACATGAATAAAAGTTACGGCCTGAGCTGAAAGCTTAGTGCTCTGCTGAGAAGGCTATTTGTGGCTAACAGTTTAAGTGCTTTAACAGAGCTGTGTAAGGGGAGCTGCCATCTGGCTCCTGTTTTCAGCTCATACTTTATTTTATTTTTTGCAATTGCTGATAAATTAACTTACTATGCAGTCTTGTACATTGTGTGGCTATTACAGTTGTATGTTATGTCTGTTGTTGGTGAAGAAATGCAGATAGGCACGTAGCAGTAGGCAAATCAAGAGATTTATCCTAAGTTTATGTGTGGTGGTCTGTCTCTTTCAGGATAAAGAGACCCAGAAAGACTTGGAGGCTTTACTTCTCACGCTGAAGCTGTGACACTGTGCACATTTTAATCTTCTTGCTGTGATGAAATTGTGGGATCATGATGAAAATCTGCAGTCACTTGGGACTGCGGGTAAATTCCAGCTAAGCAGGTGGGGAACCTGTCATTGATTTCAATGGGTTTGGATCATGGCCTTTAAGTATCTGGCAATTGTGATATGAAAATAATTATATTAATTTCTTTGAATATTTATAATTCTTGTATTTAAGCTTAATTTTACATTGTTGACACTGTGAATTCGATTCTCTGAACTTAAGGTCCACTGCTGGCAATGGACATATTGGGGATTGGAGTAAAAAATGTTTAAAAGATTAACCAACTGAAATGCAATGCCAGCATAGAACTGTGTGTAGCAAAAGTAAAAAAATATATACTTTTTATTTCTATAGTAAATTATATTTGTATCAACTGATCAGCACGGATATGTGCAAAGGGAAATCATGGTTGTTTTGTTTACGCATTTACTCTTAAAAAATTAGAATCTTGTTGAAGAAGAAGCTTGCCTCCACTAAGATCTTTTTACTTTAAATCTACTGTTTGTTTTACATGGAAATATAAAAGCTTTATAAATTAAATACTGAAGTTATATTTTACGTTATTTGTAACCTCAATAAGTAAAATATTAAAAATAAGACCAATGATATTAAGAGTTTTGAACAAGTGTCTTATATTTGTGATTTTTAATGGATTTTTTATGGAGACCTCCATAAAGTTTGTGAATCCTGGCTATTTCACTTTGAAATACTGCCAATTGCAGTGGTGTTATTTTGTCTTCTGAGGACTTTCTCCAGCGTTTTGATTTGTCTTTAACCTTGACTGTCCCATCTTTAACATTTTTATATACCTTCTATATAGCATAACTCAAGATAAAAATAGACTAGTTAAGGAGGACTCTTAAAACAGCAATGCATTGAACTAATGACTGGCTAATTTAATTTAGGACCAAGGGAGGCAGTGACATAAGTTTAGAGGCAGGTAGAATCTACAGTTCCCTGAATGAAGATCTAGAAGCCGGGCAGATGTGAAGGAATGTGCGTGTATATATCTGAAACATCTCGTAGCAGTAAGCTTTGACACCTGGCCACAGAAGGCGGTAGGTGCGGAAGACTGGAATAAGACAAATGTATAGAGTTATATTTGACTTCAGCCCAAATCCACGACTGCTCATAAAATACAAGGATTTCTCAAGTTTTTCATAAAAAAGGATTTTCAGTTTTCCAAACATTTCTTTAAACATGCTTTTAGAATTACTAGCATTACCATAGGATCTTTCTGACAAAAATCTGAAAGTTCAGCACAATGGTTCTGAATTTCAGTCTCGTCTTCGAGTCTTTCATTCTGCTGAAGATCTCCACAAACTGCAATAAGCATTTTGATTTTTTTCACAGTTCTTCAGAGGAAAAATATTTTGTGTGCCCATTTTTCATTCCCAGAGTTCTCCTTTTTTCATGCAAAATTTTAAAGAAAGGAATTTTTAAAGAAATATGATACCAAATAAATCCCATCAAATCATTCCTTCCGTGAAAGAATAATTGGCATGGTGTTCTGTTGCAAAGGTGACGTCTTGATTTTGGTAAGGGGCTTTTGATAAAGGCTGCTGTTGGACGTCGTCATAGCCGAAGTAGGTGAGCGTAGTTTAAATGGACCTGCCACAGGGACTTGTGCTGCTGGGTTGTTAGTGATTCCCTGTCACCAGGAGAATGCAATGCGTAGGGCTCTGCCTAGATCTGTTTGATGCTGTTTGGTGTGCACTGTAAATTATCTTGGATTATGCAGTAGATGCCTACCTCACAAACAGTACTTACAGATAAAGATTGAAAGTGCACTAGAGGAATAGATTAGAACTAGATTTTTTTTTAATTAATTGGAGAAATTGTGTGGTAAGTAAGATTCGTTTCATTGAGGGAAAATTAGTAATAATAGATTCATTGAGGGAAAATTATTAGTAATAATAGATAGAGGATGAAGGCTAACACAGTAGTTTTAATAAATCTGGTGAAAAAAAAGACCTGGAGATTCCAGTGAAAGGCAGGGTAACCATGGGTCAATAATGCCATGCTTTTATGAAAAGTAAATAAATAAAGAGTTCCTATGAAATGTACATGGAATAATGTTTTGCTCTAATTAGGCCTACCAAGCCTTATTAGGCCTTATTAGGTCTGTCTTGGAATACTGCGTCCAGTTCTAGGCACCACACAGCGAGAAGGCTGGGGGCTAGTTGGAAAGAGTCCAGGGGACAGAGACAAGAAAGATGAGAGTTAAAAAATGAAAGAATTTGGTTTGTTTAGTCTGCAGGAGTGAAGACCAAAGGAGTATTCACATTTGTAGAAAGTTCCTGCAGAGAGGAGAGTAAAAACCCTCCCCCCAAAACTCTGTTCTCCAAATTTCCTGTTCATAAGACAAGCAGGAGTTGGCTACCTTCAGACACTAGGGAGAAAAATGGCTGATGGTATCTTTGCAAAGCCCTGCAGTACATTTCCTGAGAACATTATAAAGTCATTCATACACGTTTTTAAGAAAAGGTTAAACAAAGATGACTCGAAACATTGGTGATGTTTAAGGCACAGCTCATCCTCTGGCAGGGGTGGACTAGATGACTGCTCAAGTTTTCTTCTGACCTTGCTGTCCCTGGGGAGCCCAGGCTGCTGCGAGCCGCAGGCACTCCTCCTCCTCCTCCTTATCTTCCTCCCTTTCTGCAGTCGGTGGGATTGCCTCTGTCCTCACTGGCTCTGAGTGGGGGCCCAACCTGCCTAGTGAATTTGACTGCGAAACATTCAGCATCACTTCTCAAGACCTGAGTTTGAAGGTAGCTATTGCGACTGCCATCAACAGTCTTACTGGTGGTTTTAACCCACATATGCTTCTTACAGAAATTCTGATTTTATGAAATAAAATTACTGATCTATCTTTACAGATTTATGAACTAAAACCAGTCTGCTGTTTTAATTTTTGCTCATTACTATTCTACGTGTAGAATCTCAGAAAAAGTCTGGGAAATAAAAGGCTGATTTTAATCATTTTTTCCAAGTTGTCTTTCAGAGTTTGCAAATATATTCTTCACACAGGTAAGGAACTTTTCTACAGGTAAAAAAAAATTGTGCCTGTTTTTATTTTTATCCTGGTAACTGTACATGAGTGCTGTCAACTCCATGTTTTGTGGCTCATTAATCTTATTGTTTTTAAGATGAAGCATTTTCTGGTGTGTTCTCTTTTACTCCTGGAGTAAAGCTTTTGCATTCAGTTCCAGCCCTAGGCTCTCTGTTCTCTGCGACGTATCAGCTGGAGGAGCAGCAAGCAGAGGGCCATATGTTTTCCTTTTTGTTTAAAACATCCACGAGCAGACGTTTGTTTCCATAATCTTGTGTCCTTGGAGGAGCTAAAAGTTGACTTCATTAACCCCCTGCCACCGAGGGCCTAGAAGCAATATGGAAGATTGAGGGCTCGAGCTGAATGAAGCTGCATGGGGTAATGCAGCCCATGGTTTTCTTCAGCTCTTCCACTCTTGCACCTCTTGTCTGTTCTCTGCTCATCTTGTGCTTAGGTTGTACATTGCCCGAAGAAATGCTTGTCTCTGCTGGGCTGCAAAAGGTGTGTGCAAGGGGCCTCAACACAGTACTAGGCTTGAAAGCCAGAATAAATTAATAATAATAAAAAGAATAAAAAAGAATTGGCTACCAGAGATATAGTATATCTATGTCAACGTGAGCGTATCTGCTACTCTGGATTTTGGTATCCTTTTTTGGTGTTCTTCAGGTTATTCTACCAGTCATCACCAGCAGAACGTTTCCCACATTAAATACATATAGCTATAGGCAGGAGCTGGAGCTTCCAGCCAAGTCCATAGTTTTTTGAATATGCTGGAACATACTCCTGTGGTGTTTTATTTCAGTGGGCACAGAGGTCATTGTGAATGCATTACACCTGCTCCAGAGCAGAAAATAATGTATTAAGGTGGCAATCAAAATTGTATTGCAGCATTTACGCATTTACCCAATGCAAACTCTGAAGGAGTACCTCTGACTGAAAGACCAACATTATTTCTTGCAGCTTCTGATTTTAGCTTTGTTCATAAGGTTATATTCATATTTGCTAGTACTTTTCCTTCCAACAGACACTCCCAAGTTTGCTGGAGAAGAAACAAATCAAACTGCCTTGACAATACAAATGGAAGAAGTTTTCCCGGCCCCCTCTATGTTTGTGTAACTCGTGCTTGTGTGACACTGCTAAATGAAGCACTAGAACTAAGAATGTGGGGAGAGGGGGGTTATTTTTGAGGAAGTATTTTACTTCATCTCATTAAAATAAACAGTCACTTTAGAAATGTATGTAGGGACCATCTCCAGTATCCAGCACTTGAATATGTATATTCTGGGCTCCTACGCCTGGTTGTGCTTCTGATCCATGATGTAACTTTGGGTAAGTTACTTGTCCACACTGCTCATTCAAATACCCATTTATCCCTTCTTCGTTTGTTGTATTTACTGAGATTATGATCTGTTTTGAATTGCCTACCTGTATGGTGCAAATAAATAGACACACAATATTAACCGGGAACTATAACAATATATATACTAAGGATATCAGGCATGAATATGGATGCATTTTTTAATCTACTCGACATTTTTCAACTAAGTTTAGATTTTTAGTTCTTGGATAAAAATAGTCAACACAGCTGATAAATTTTCAGTGCCCATTGGTTAGAAATATTTATGTGCTGTTCGGAAGAAAGTGGCAAATTAGCAAAACAGATTCAGCAAGTTACTTGTGTTTTACCATTATTGGATGAGGATCATTTATGAAGAAAATAAAAGTAATTTGTGAGGCTGTTGATTATGGCTCTCGTTAAGGATGGATGATTTTCAGAACACTAGATTAGCTGATATAGTGCAGTATAAAGTTATATATGACATTTAAAAGCTGTAATAAAGTTAAGATTTTCAACAACGAGGAAAGCTCTTACAGCGGCGTTGTTGAGGAACAGCAAGGAATTCACATAAACGCGCTGTCAACAGCAGAACGCGCGGGATGGGCACTGCAGGCAGCACGGCATTCCCAGTGCGTGCCCAGGCCGCGGGGAGGAACGAAAGGCCAGCTCGGAGGTACCTCTGCAGCGGGGTGATCTCCTCTTGCTCTTGGAAGCGTTTGCCTTCCTACTGAAGAGCAGTGTCTGCGGGCAGCCTCTCGGTGGGTTTTTGCAGCCCTGGAGAACACGGCAGCCCCGCTCCCGGATGTTGCCGAGGCCCGGGTTTTGTGCCGGGGTGACACCTTTAAAAGAGCCCCCCTGGCCCTGTGCGACTTTTGCTTTTACTACAGCCTGACGGTTTATCTGCTGCTTGGCACACGTGCAGCACCTTCCGTGGCCATTCCCACGTGGCCAAAGGAGCGGATTCACACGGGGTAAAAACGGGGCTTTTCAGCTGCCCTGGTGCAAGTTCAGAGCGGTAGGTTAGGAGCATGGCCAACCAGCGAGGCCTGCGCGGTCATTTGAGCAAGGCTTTTTATAGCTGTCCAGCAGACACGGTCTCTTTAGAGGGTGTTTTCCCAAGGGGGAGAACCCGAGAACCTCCCTGGCGGTGTCCCGTGCGCCCCTCCGCGCGGCGGGGCCCGCGGCGCTCCTCGCGCCCACGC
>JAWLRI010001063.1:2608520-2628306 GCA_034781795.1 Crypturellus tataupa
GAGGTACCCCCTGGACCAGCAGAACTGCACGCTGGAGATCGAGAGCTGTGCGTATTCCTCGCGCCCACGCGGTGCCTCTGCAGGCCGTGGGGCCGCGCGCCCCACAGCGGCGCCATCGCCCTGCTCGCTGCCCCAGCTCGCGGCAGCCGTCTGCGAGCTTCCCCGGCTGCAGCTGCAAGAAGGGGACAGCAACGGCCATTTTAGGACTTTTCAGGAGCCGATGGAAGATTCAGCCCCACAGCTGTGGGGCCAGCGGTCGGCCTGGGCCTGGGAGCTTCCTGGCTGCCTCTCGAGCAGGGTTAGACTGCGGTGAAGGGCACCGACAACCGGGCGCTGCTCCTGGAGGTGGCCGGAGGAAGGGCCGACGTCGCGGCCATGGAGGCGGAGGACGGGGTGAGTCCCGCGCACGGGGGGTGTCCGCGTTGGGCCGCTCGCGAGCCGCACGTTGGAGCGCCTGTGCCTGCAAATCTGTGTTTGCTCTTGGCACCTGCCGGGCTTCCCGTGAAAGAGAAAACGTGGGAGCTGTCCTGAGGAAGATCCAGGGGCTCTTCTTGGGAAAGCCGTCCCAAGGCAGGGAGGGCCAGTGGCGGCTCCTTCCCTGGCGGCCATGGCGCCATCCTGGGTGGCAGGGAGCCGCTGCATCCCCGACGCCTGCGCACATACCGGTCGACAGCAAAACGAAAGACTTTTCTTTAATCTTTCTTCTGCCCTTGCTTCAGAAAGCTCATTCAGATCACTCATTTTCTATACTATAAAGGGAAAGACAAGGCAGAAAAGATTTGATGTTTCAAAAGCAAAGGCTACCAGTTATCTGCTTGTGGGAAGAGCTCAGCATCATTAAGCAAGCGTTTGCGGGTGCTAAAATCACACTAAACTCCTAGTGAGGACTTAAATGCAAATGTAAGGGCACTGTGCTTTCCCTGAGCTGTTACAGGTTTCCTTAAAAGTCATCCTGGATTTGGCCCAGAGCAGGAACTTGAGGAAAGGAGCTTTTCTTCCATCAGGGAGCAGCACAGCAGGAGTAGATGCTAATGCTTCTGTCACAGGATCAGGTAAGAGCAAATACCTCACTGGGTTCATCTGCCTGGTGACATTCTGACCTAGGTGTGTCAGGCTGGATTTACTTTGGTGCAAGCGATATGGGTTTGGGACTTGATTCCTTCTTATTTTGAATGTCAAAGTGCATTTGCACATAGAAGTGAATGGTGGTTGCAGTTTCTGTAATCATGCATATATATGTATGATTATATATATGTATCTGTAAATAAATATATATATAAATGTGTAAGTATGTATACACATACAGCAGAGGAATTGAAACAAGTATTATCTGATGTATTTGTAGCTCCAGTGAGCAACTTGTTTTCTTTGTGAACCTTTGGATGGGAATTCCCGTCCATAGCACTGGTAGTGAAAGCGTAAGAAAGTAAGAGTGGAGGAGAAAGAATATAAAAGTATGTGAAGGCAGAACCTGATGCCTGGTAAGAGCAGAGTTTAAACCGCTTGGGGAAAGGGCGCAGACCACACAGTTCAGTGCTGGGTTGAGCCTGTTTCATGGGCCCCGTTGTGCTCCCTCTGAGAGGAAGGAAAAGGAAAACATCTGTGGAAGATGAGGTGTTGGTGGCTGTCTTGTAATCTGGAGAGGAAATGCTGGTGGTAATGCTACTCCGTACTGCAGGCACTCGTCTTGGTCAGGGGGGCCCATTTCCACAATCATTCCTTTAGGTATGGGAGACTTAGGGTAGGGAGAAAATTAAAAAATAAATAAAATAAATATGAATTGCTCTGTTAGTATTCCTTGCCTTGGTTTCTTGACCTGTGAGCCTGTGAGAGTTAGACTGTGAGCTGGTTTCCTGACCACAGGGGATATATCTGTAAGCAGTATCCCTGGGGCATCACATCTGTGTCTAGCAGATCTGGATCTTTCCTTAACTGCCCTCCTAGTCATTCTGTTATCTCAGTTACTTTCAGTGTAGAAAACTTTAAAGAGAAGGATTTCTTCTGTGACAGAAGTAAAACAGGGATGAAAACTTCCTTGACGCAGGCACTGGCTTCCTTCCCCTTCTCCTGTTAGTGAATGTCTCTGCAGGGCTTGCAGCGAGCAAGTGAAGCTGTTGCTGCACCTTCCCCTCCTCATCCTGCTCCCCACGCGGGCAAACAAGCAGAGCTTGGTACAAAGACTGCAGGGAAACAGGAGGCCTGGGCAGATGTGGTTTTCCTGTGGGCTTGCTGGTGTTTCCCTTGGGATAGGTTTCCATAATCCCAAAGCTGGAGGGCTGTCCTGCTCCAGGCTCCAATAGCTGCTCTGCTCAGCAGCGTCACGTTGAATCTCTTCCAGCCTTCTTGCCGGACCTTTTTGCTTGGACTCCAAGTAAGGAGAAGCCGAAGCGTAACCTTAAACCAGGGCGTTTTAAAGGCAGTATTTGAAGGACTGTTGAGTGTTTTTTCTGTCAAGCGGGCAGGCAAGGCTGTTCAGCAATAACCGCAGGCCTGTCAGCAACTTTGGCCTGAGGCAGTTGGGGCCCATCGTCAGAAAGGGTGATGCCCGTAAAAGCTAAGTCCGCAGCACAGCTGTGCTCATCTCCAGGACTTCAGTTTCCAAGAAAAAATTGGCCAACTCTGATTCTCACTGTTGATCTTGGTATGGATGCTTTTCCTTGGAGTTGGCTTTGATTTTTTTTTTTTTTTATTCTGAGTGTTGCAATACATGGAAGTCAGAAAGAAAGCAGTTCAGATCTCAACAGTTGCTTTCTGCCTTTCTATCTTGATACAAGGTACAGCATCCAATATATTCAGTTGTAAACACATAAAATATGTACCATTGAGGGGAGATAACTCTATTTCCTGAGCTAATTATTGTCTTTTCAAACTCATTCTAATTATTTATCTGTTTTGCCAGGTAGGGTCGCATCTGCTCTCCATCAAAAGCTTTGCCATAAAGGATGCTGTGCTGTTCCGAATAGCCCTACAGCAGTAATAGGTTTTCCATCAGTAAAATGACCCTCTTGTTGCGTCTTAATGGGGAACTGGAAACCCCCTGAAGTGAAATTCAGGGTGGCGAGCGCCTGTGTAACGCTGCAGGAGGGTGCTGTAGTCACAGGGCATCCAGCCTCTCTTGGCTCAGTGTTTCTGGAGACCTTACAACAATCTTCTATTTTCTCCTTTTATTCTTTTCCTTCCTGTAGTTGTCTTGGTGTACTGGAATGTGTCGGGTTTTAATTTAGAGTGCTCCCACTGATACTCTTGGCAGAAAAATAGGTGAGAAACTGTAGGACAGGAAAAGATCTTAAATGTTGCCTTTTAGAAAAGTTTCATCCTTTGGGATATGGAAGCTAAGAGGGTAACTGAGTGTAATCTTGAATAGACCACTTGAAATATTAATTGCTGTGTCCTCAAGCTGGGAGCTTCCTTTGAATGGCGGGATCTTCCAAATTGAGTAGCCTTTGTCTGCTAGTAGTAAGAACTAAGAAACAGCACAAGACACCTGCTGTAACCCACAGCAGCTGTATTTTTACTTCCATTTTTAGATCAGCCTTGCTGCCTGTTCAAGCTGAGGTGCTGTGCCTCGTTAAGGATTGGATCCAAAGCCCTCTGACATTGCTTTGCACTGACTTAGGTAGGTTTTGCTTAAGACTCCACTGAATTCTCTCCTTCCAGGGTCTTCAAGGGCTGTAAAAAGATTTCTGTCATTGGAGACACATGAAACTTGTCATTCAGGTAGTGTTTTCCTGAGTATAATTTTCATTAAAATATAGCTGATTTGGAAACTTGGATGTGAAGCAGCTAAGCTGCTCAAGTTCACGTTTTCTTTTTTTCCAGTAACGTAAGAGATTTTTCCAGTTGTCAGAAAAAGATTTCAAAAAGGCATATCTTGCATCTGAAGAAAGTCTGAGTAATTCTTGTTGTTGCAGCCTTAAAAGAGCACATGACCTCTGAGCACAGATTGAGTTCTCTACTAAATTCTGCAGAATGGTTTAGAAATCTCTTGGTGTGAAAGCACATCCTTCTGAGCATTGCTTCATGACAAGGCCTATGCGCCTTGAACCTTTGAAACACTTTCCTTGGACACTACATTTACCTGATCTCTCTTATTTTGAGAAATATTATCTCCTAGATGTTTCTCCTATAATTGACATGCGCCACTTGCAAACTGCTTTTCTATGTAGGCAAACTGCCTTTCACTCTGTAGGTTTAAAGCCTACTAAAGTCCCCAAACCCAATTTCTTAAGTCAGTTAAAATTCTGGTCCCGGCACCTTCAATATCCATAGGCATTTTTCTGATGATATTAAGTAGAATGTTCTCAAATGTAACACAGTGGTATAAACTTATAAAACAGATTAGAGATCAAACATCTTGAGGCAGAGCTAAGCTTTTTTTGTTGTTATTATATCTCTCTAATTATCATCTGGATTTCTGTTGCTCTGCAAACTGATGCCATACTACTAGCAAATCATTCTGAGAATGCTCTTTGCACTTGACCAAAGCTGCAATTTCTAAACTATATGTGAATTTAAGGGGCTGGAGGGATCCTATAGGTTATGCAGTATAGGAGGGAAAGTTTCTACTGCAGTGTTATCAGATTGACAATTCGGTAAAGAACGCCGAGACTTGCATTAAAAATGGTATGGTAACGTGATAAAAATCACACTGGAAGTGTAACTTTGATCTCTATTTTCACATTCATTAAACCAAATGTATTTTTTTCCTGTGAAAGAGTCTTTAGTGCTTCACTAGTGTCGCCGTGCGTTGCTGCATGTCCCTACGTTAGGGACTCAGTGCAGGGTCGCTCCTTTGGCTGGACACAGAAGCCTGGGTAGGTCTGTCCCGCTGAGCAGATGCCCCATGGGGAAGCAGTGGGGCTGGGCAACTGCTGGACCACCTCTCCAACAGCGGGATGCGGCGTGGAAGCCCTGCAGGCTGTTTCCCTGGTTTAGGTGCCTGGTGACCACGCGAGAGGCAGCAAAGAAAATGCAGAAAAAGTAAGAAACGAGAGTCCATGGGTTTCTCCTCGAACTTGAATCCGTGCCAGCTGCCATTCAGCTGGGACAGCAGTGACATGGATAAGGCTCCCAAGAGTGTCTGGTGCCTGGGGCATGTCGTTTCATTCCAGGCATCTGGTGTGTTGGTGTTTCCACAATTAAGTGCTACAAGATTTTAATTTGCCATTTGCTTTTCTATTTTTCTCCCTTTCTCTTTTTGGCTTTTGGGCTAGTTCCACATCAATTTAAAAAGGTAGGCCAGAGATATGGACCTTTTCCTGGACGTGAAATTTGGATTACTGAAGGCATTTCCTAGGATCTCCTTCTCGATACGTGGTGGTTTCCCTGGGGAAAGGATATTCTTGCTGTGGGAGCAGCAGCCTGAAGTGCTTCTCGGTTTAGGGCACCCACAGCGAGAGCTCTGGCGGGGCTGGACGGTGCTGGTGCCCTGGGGTTGCGCTTGGCACCCTGTGTCTGCGTTGGGGAGTGAAGCTCAAGAGCCTGTTGGGGACCCCTGTTCCCATGGGGTGAGTGGCAGGAATGAGAGGCCTTGTGGTGGAGCAGCAAGGCAGCCCCCTTCTCTGCCAAAACCCTAACATACTGTGTGTGCTTTTCTTATCCCCTCTTTTCTGGCATGTATCATGTTTGCTTTTCCATTTGAGGAATTTAGTTGGGATTCATGTGGTTTGGACTCTTAGGACACAAGCGTGCTGAGGAGGAGCCTGCTGGCTCACCCCATTGGGATGCCCAAGGCCCCAACTGATGCGGCAGAGAAGATGCCCCGGAAAGCTGCGGCCAGCACAGCTGGTGGGGCTGCTGTTCTGTGTGGGGAGATACTGGATTTCAGCACCTTCTTCAGGCTAAGCACTTTCCCTACACACACTCTAAGGCTGCAAGAGTGTAGGAACTGATACCTGCTGATCACCCCCACCCCAGTGACGATGGGGTTTGTGTTTTAGCTGGAAACAAATTTTTACAGGCTGGAATACATAGCTGAAATCTTTGGGAATCCTTGTAAGCAGATGCAAATCCAAGGTGGGCTCCTCATTTTATGTGTTTGCATTTCATTGGGAGTTAGTAGTAGCTTTTAATAAGAGGATTGTAATTAACTGTTGGTGTAGGTAGATCCCAAAAAAAGGGACTTCTACCAAAATGAACTTGTGTCTGGGTATTGACCACAGAATTATTTATTGTTTCAAGGCAGAGAAGGGAGGGTAGTAGAAAACTGCATCTTTGGAAACATGTTGGTAACATATATTATAAATATATATACATATATTTTGAGATAACTCCTCACAGCTTGAATGATTATTGCTAGGGCCATGTCCCAATTCCTTCCTCTTCCTCCTGCAGAAATGTGGCACTGATTCTATCTGCTGCACAGCTGATATCTGGTATATCTGCTGTACAGCTGCACTAGTAGTATCTGGTTGCAACAGTAGATTGCTTTCGAAGAGTTGTGTCCTCTTTTACAAACAGCAGTGCACTGTGAAATATAATTCTGTTTGCCTGTGAAAAGGCTGCCCCCAAACGTATAGCAGTGCCACTATGATTCACATTGCTTTTTACTGAGGGATGAGAAAATAGCTGTGTCACCAAAGCAAACTCCATCAGAAATAGTGGGTTCCTAGCAATGAAGTGCAACTTGGAAGCAGGAGCTCCAAGGCTCTTCTAGCCAAACGATGTGGACACGCTCTTCCATCCGCCGGGATACCATCCCCTGGAACCAAAGCGCACACTTGGCGCTTGCAGTGATGGAGGAGGCTTTGGCCTTGCTGCCCAGGCAGAGCTGCGGGCAGGTGCCCTTTGCTAGGAGATGGGACTGGAGGAGGCCACAAGGCTCTAACTCTCAGAGTTCCCACAGCTGCTTTCGTTGCCTCCTGTGTCCTGCTGAGCAAGAGGATCAGAGGATTAGATCTTCCCTTCTGAAAGTCTGTGTGCTCCAGCCCTGCCCGGACTTCGTTTTTAACAGCAGAAATGCAGCTAAGTTGCTCCTGCTGCTTGCAGGTTGATTTTCCCCCCTCTCCTCTTTCTGTGCCTATTGTGGCCAAATGGACTGTCCTCCCTCCCTTGGTTTCTCTGCCAAAACAGGATAGCTCTATAGAGGGCACACACAAATAATCACCAGTCCTGACTGCAATATAGGAGTTTGGAGATGGAATTCCCAGTGTTATCCACAAGACGGCAATTTCTACTTCTTCATGATGAGGGCTATGAGTGGAGAGTGCAAAGGAGAGGAATCTGCCTACTCAAATTCAGATTGAAGCTTTCTAAGGAGTTATACAATTTCCATGATACAGCTTTATAACTGATGTAAACCCTTTCAGCAAGGAAAGAGAAGGGAATTTAACCAAGCTGGGAAATAATTAAGGTCAAGCTGAAATTTTCCTGACAGGCACTAAATGCGACATAGTGTGTGGTCTGCCCCAGCAGGGGTGGCTTTCCCTATCGCTTGGTTAAGTGCAGCATCTGATGCTTCAATGTGTGCACACGTTTTATGGCTTCTTATACGCATCTTATAATCTTGTTTTATGGTGACCTCTTTAACAGAACTGTCCAATTCCACAATGCGCTTCTGAAGCAGGGTGAGGCTGTACCTGTTCTTTATTAACTATATTACAAGAGAAAAATAAACTGAGTTGCAAACAGCTGAAAGCAATGTGGACCTTCAATGTGTTTCATTAAAGAAAAAAATAGTAATTCTAGTAATTCTTTTGGGAAAGGGGAGGGAACCAAGCTCCTTAAGTCTCCTGGAAGCCCCTCTGCTTTTTTTGGGAGAGTGACCTGAGAGTCTTTGACATTTGCAGCCGTTCGTCAATATCCTTGGGCTTTGGTATATTACGAACATTCACCCCATGCTTTAGTTGTTCTCAGAATAAAATGTGAGACTTTATCATGCCTTGCAGGCTACTGGGAGAGAGGCTTCCTGATAGCAGCGAGGATCCAGGAAAGGACAGTGGGAAGGATCCAGCGCCATGTGTGTGAGTGCAGCTGCTCCAAGCACAGTGTCATGGTGGGGGTGGTCGCACTTTTTTAAACCTCCTGAGGGATGTGGTGCTTCTCTCTGGCTCGATGTTTAACCGGGTGACTTGGGAGCTGAAGTTTCCGTACAGGAATTCATAGATGAAAGCCCAGCACCTCTGCAGGAGAGCAAAACAATTCCTAGGGGCAGGCGGAGCAGCCTTCCCTTGGGAAGGATTATAAAAGGTCCAGCCTGGCCAGAACTAGACAAATGAAAAGAAACATTCTAGAAAAACATTGGGTTTTTTTATCATTACTATGTAAACCTATACGACTACTGAAATCTCTTTCCCCAAGAGTCATATTTCACTGAAATCTGTCTCTTCTAATACTGCTGCTATTTAGCAGTGAGGCTAAAAAGCCAGTAAACCAAGTGTGTTTAAGCTGAAAACACTTTGTACCTCCTAAATTTGGAGACTATATCTCCACACTTCCATAAAACTGGTTCTGGTGCACATCTGTAAGCAAAGAGTTTGTGTTTTGGATAGAAAAAGCCCCTATGACACCCCTACTCAATGAAGTCTTTCTGGGCTAGAAAAGAAATTTTACTATGAACTACCTCAATCAACATCTCAGTGAGGAGGAGAGGAAAGAAAAGAAATCACGGAAAATTGAAAGAATTAAAATTTTTAGAATTAAAATTAGAATTTTTCTTGAATTAAAATTTCTAGTTACTTTTGAAGTAATTCTCTGTTCTGAATGTCCTTGTCCAGTTTTGGGTTGACATAAATCATAATTTGTTTCCTGTTTTTTTTTTTTATTATTATTAAAAAAAGAAAAGAAATAGTCAGATATGCATTAATTTAAATGGATAAATTAGAGATATAAGTGTCAGCAAATTTGTTACTCTGCATCTTTCCTTTCTGTAATCCTGATAATAAGATTTGGTTACCAAAGGAATGCTGTGTATATGCCACTGCTATGCGGGTGTTTGTGAGCATATAAAAACAGATGTTTATGACAGCACTTGATAATCCTTGTAAGATATTAGGCCATGCAACGCTGATTTATGCCACGTTTGCCCACAGATTTAGAGCACGGTGGTTATCAAGCGCTTCCTAAAGTGCGTAAGGGGCTGCTTGGTCTCCTGCTGCAGCTCAGATGTGTGCTTAGTTCCCACGCGTATCGGGGAGCTGCCGCGGGGCTCAGCCCTCCAGGGCAGTGCGGGCATCTCCCCCGCAGCTGCCGGCTCGCGGCCCCTTCGCTCTTGCAGCGCTCGGTGCCCGCAGCACGGCCCCAACCAAGCGAGTGCCTCCTTCCTCGGCTGGCCGCGCAGAGGGTCCCGCCGCACTGGTTGTGCTGGCCCCACTCCGCAGGGAGAGCATCCCTACATGCAGTTCCCATTAGCTCCCAAAACAGAAACAGCTGGGAAAGGGCTGAGTGAGTTCCTGGCTCAGCCCGGCAGCAGCAGAGCCTGTGATGGAGCATCCTGGGATCCGAGAGCCTCTCCAATGTGTGCTGAAGGAGGGAGCAAGCAGGCACAGAATCACACAAAACCCAGCTTGGAGGAGCTCTAAGGGCCATTTTATACAGCCTTCCCTTTGTCCTGCCTCTGTGGGTGCTTCCTGAAAGAAAGGAGAGTCGGGAAGGCTGTTTTCATCCAGAAGAGCGCCACAGTGCCAAGGAAAAGCCCTTCCTAGGGACAGCAGTGGATTTCCCAGCACGAAGCCCCTGCAGGTTTAAGTACCAGAAGAAAGGAGAGCAGCCCAGGGCTGCACACACTCTTTACAATGTGTTTACTGTTTAAAAAACTGCAGGAAAAAGAGCCTGCAGTCTGGTGGGGAGTTAGCAATGCTACCATGGAGGTAGAATGACTTCAGCTCTTAAACCACCCTGATTTGAGCTGACACCGTTCCAGGGTTTACCCCAACTTATTTCCTTGGTCCCTAGGGAAACGTGCTCCCCGGCATAAGGGGGCTGCTCTTGATACCCAAACTGCACTGTTTCGGAGGCTTCTTGCTTCAACGTTTCTGTTTCTAAGCATCTGCCTCTAGCGCAGCACGAATAGCAAGGCGGGGACAGGGCATAAAAGTCACCTCAAAAGCAGGTGTTTGCTATGAGCAGACTGTGCTCTCTCTAGTCAGCAGCGATAAAGCAGCAGATGGGATCAACTGCCTCCTGAGGGCACATATGCATCTGTGTGAATTTGCTCCCTCCTGAAACATTTTTCTGTTTTCTTTGACACATTCTTTTAATATATTTCTCCTTCAGCTGGTCTCTCTCACTTCTGAACTACCCCTATTTTCTCTGTTTACTCCTCTGCACATACGGTGCAGCCTAGAGAACTTCTGCTTGCAGCAATGTGTGATCACACCTTGGAGGATTTCCCCAAAGGACAGACATGTGGCTGTTGTAAAAAGACGGGTATGATGAGAGTTCAGGAAAATAACTGACAATAATTGTATTGCCAGCCAGGTTTGTGTGTATTTCGGGGAAATGCTTGAAGAAAAGAGGGGGCTGAGACATCCTCAGGCAGAAACTTGTTCGTAATTTATTGCATGAAGACCTTGGCTATGTGTGGAAGCGAAGGTGCAGGAAGTTCTGCTGCCTGGATCTTTATTAGGGAAAACCATGTCATCTAACCAGGATATAAATTTGGGGGTTGCAAAGAGAGCTGAAGAGCACAAACAACCATCAAAAGATGACAATGAAAACAGCTGTTATTTCATTACTGACTTTTCATAGACAGCTAGAAGAAAGCTCTTGTTCTGTTAAGAGCAAAAGTTTATCTTTACTATTCAACATTTATGTAAATATCTACTTTGCTTTCATGGTTTCAGCTATTCAGACAATTGATGGAAGGAACATCTATTTTTCCAAGAGCTTCCCTGGGAGGGCTTCTGTTTTGCCATACACCGTTTTATGGTTGTACACCCAGTGTAAGCTGTTGTCAGCTCCTTCCATGGGAACAGACTACAGCTCTCTACACAAGCAGAAAAATCCTGTATTACTATAACAAGTAACTTGCACTCTAAGTACTGAGAAGAAATGAAACCTTTCTGGCTCTGAGAGGCCATGAAGATACTTGAAGCAGGGCTGTACGGTGAATGCATTGCAAGCCAAGTGCTCCAAATTCTGGCTCTGCTGATGGCTTAGGGAAGTTAGACTGTGCCTCAGCTTGAAATGGGGAGGAGGATGCTGTCAGTGCTGCAGGCTTGTCTTAGTCTCGATACCAATAAGAGTAGGATTTTTCTGTACAAGGTTTCAATCCAAGCGTAATTTCACCAGAGGATCTGCTTTGTAATTCTCTGGGGATCCTTCTTAATTTAAATATTTGTATAAATCTGTGTGGTTTTTTTGCTTGTTTTTTTTCGCTTTTCCTCCTTTCTGGGAATTCATCCTTGTTTAATAAACATTTTCCGCGGTGTTTTCGTCCAAGATTCCCCGGCTGCTTTGCCCTTGGCTCGTGAGGGCGCGTGCGCTCGCCACGCACTTGGCAGACGTTCGCTCAGCACAACACCGGGCACCTGAGAGCAGCAACGCGTCCGCCCTCGGAAAACGCTTCCCTTCCCCTCTCGTGGCCCGGGGAAGGGCTGTGCAGGCACCCCCCGGCAGGGCGCATTGCTTTGGAGCGTGGAGCAGCTCTCCTTGCCTCGGCCGGCATCACGGCAGCGGAGCCGTGGCTTCGGAGCAAGCTGCAGCACAACACCGTGTCCCAGCGGCCGTACGCCAGCGAGGGGAAGGAAAGGGAGCTTTGCTACCGGGAGACAAAGGGTCACTTGAGAGTCTCGTTTGTCATTGGGAAGAATAATCAGTATGAAATCTGAGTTTAATCTCCGGCGGCACTTTTTTTACGTGAATTGAGTTAGTCAAATTTCCTGAATCACGAGGGATTAATAGCGGCACAATTTGATTTTTCTCTGTAGAAGGGGAAAAAAAAAACATAATTAAAAATGAATTAAAATATACAGTAGGATTACATTTTTTGAGCTGCAGCCAGTACAAAGCATGGAAGCACGGAGCGCTGTTCATACTGCTCCGCAGATAACTGGAAATCCTACTTGCTTTATGAAGCCAGGATTTATAATAACTCTTGGTTTCTTACTGGCAAGAAAGGCATGTGACATCTTCTCCGGTTGAATTAAATTATGATTCAGAGTAGACTAAATAAGGGGCAGGTTTTATTTTTTTTTATTTTTATTTTTTACCACAGAAAACATAGTTACTTCAAAGTTCATCTATTACATTGCGAGGATTGAAGTCTTTTTCTGTATGATGACTGCTATGATCTTATCATGAGAACTAAGGTTGGGAGAAAGGAGGACATAGAAATACATTTTTATACTTGCAGAACTCTCCTTGCCAACAGAATGTCATTCCTCACTACAAATATACCGATAAATATCAGATGAAATTCCTTCTGGTGCATCCTGCAACATATCCGTTCTCTGAGTGACACTGAGCAACCCCAGAAACAACCCAGGACGTGACTATGTGGTATGGGAATATCCAGCTCCAACACGAGCCTCTCGTGGCTCCGCTTGGCCAGATAAGCGGCAGTGACCTGCTCTGCACAGCTCTTCTGGACCAGAAGAGCTTCTGCCCAGTGCAGAGCTCAGCCCTTACCCTGCTCTGTCTGGATGCAGGGAGGGACATTTCCCCGGTTGCTGTTGGGGTGTCATTTTGTCCTTGGTGCCCTCGGTGAGGGAGATTAAGGCTCTCCATCCATCCCTCTCCTGGACCCCTTCTGTTTGCCTGGTGTAGCCCGGCCCTCCTTCCCACTCAGTTCCACAGCTCTTGCCATGTTTGCCACCTCCCAAACCCAGCGCTCCACTTGGTGGGCAGCGAGGAGTCAGCATTTGGACTTGCCCAGTTTGTTCAGGGTTTTCAGGAAAGCAATTGCCTTCAGCCTGCTCTGACGGCGGGATTTGATCCGCGTGCTCCCTGCAGCTGATGCAAGCGAGCCTCTCCACATCATGGTGGTGCTTTTAATCCTAATTCTGACCAGTGCGTGTCCAAGCCAAGTGCCACCACCACCTCTGTGGAAGTCACGACCCCGCGGATGGTTCCTCCCCAGCTGGAGCGTCTTCCCACGCTTCAGACACGTATTTTCCTTAGCTCTCAGCCACCCCAGCAAATGACTCTGTAAAGCTCTGCAGTCGATTTATGTATCTTTCATAAATCCCTGTACAATCCTTCCCCCTCTCCACACACATTCACTGTTGAAATTGGCTCAGCATCTTGTCTTTCAAATTAACTGAATTAATGGATCAGTATTCCCAGACACCCAACATGGATAAGGAATGGGGGGAATTGGGAGACTCTTGTTTGATTTGGATAGCTCTGACTTTTCCTTTCAGGCTAGAGCAAGATATGCTCTAAGCACTGAAGGACAGGGCAGTTCTGACTGCCACAAATCAAGAAATAGTTTTGGATAATGGAGCTGACTGTAAAGTTCACAAAATTCCCCAAAGAAGGGCTGTCAAAGCATTGACTAGAGCGATCTTAAATGCTCTGTGGCTGTTCATGCTTTATGCTAAGCTTGTTTTCACCCTGGCAGTTAATGAGTTGGCCTGGTCTGAGTACAAGTCACTGCAGCATGAATAAACAGCTGAAAAAATAGAGAGCGTCAACAGCAGAGCAGTTGCTGAGACTTGAATTGCTGCATCTGTATTGTGCTACATTCAAAACACCACCTCTCCTTCCTCCAGCAAGCAGCCGGCTCGAGGCGTTGTGCTAACTGGGATTCTTTGTGTGGGTGCACGAGAGGTCTGGATAAAACTTGACCAAGCTGCAGGCTGCGCAAAGACAAATCTTAACTGTTTGATTTCAGTGGCTAACTCCTCAGCTTCTCTCTGGTAAAATGCAGGCTCCCGAACGCCTGTTCTCTTTAGGTGCTCTGCTTGAATAATGCGAACCAATTTCCCAAAGACAGACCTACCCCTCTGCATCTGTCCTTACTGCTCGCAAACAGAGTGGCTCTGATGCAAAGCCAGCTGCAGCTTGTTGTGCTGTGCTTCCACTGAGCAAGGTGCTACGGACACCTGATGCGCAGATCCTGCTCTCTGCCTCCTCTCTTCCTCCCAGCAGCGGCTGTTTCCCAAGCTCTGGTGAGGCTCGTTCCGAGCAATAGCTTCTGGGAAAGCCCTGACCTATGGAAAAGCACTGGCATCTACTCCAGCCACCCGGCACTGTCTCCTGCTAAAGCCAGCAGGCTTATCCATTGGCTTCCTTGGGAATGTAATGGTACACTTGCATAGTGCAAATGCCTTCCCCAGCTCTGCTGGGTCGCCTTACCTGCTTCCCCTTCCTGCGGTGTGGTGGGAGGTCTGACAGCTATTGGTTTTCCAAGAAACTTTTATGACTGTGTTTAATGGTCCCTGTGCTTCCCAGTCTGCTTTTAAACATTCTTAGCCTGAATGAAAATGTTACTGGAGTTCTGGGGGATAGGCTGCACACACCAAAAAGAAAGCATGAGAAGGGCATTGGGTTTTCCTGGCGCACTGAAATGGCTCCAATCTCAATCTCTAGAATTTTGAAGGAAAAACACTTGAATGTTTTCTGCAGCTGTTCAGCTTTGATTCATCTTGTCCTTGCGCTTCATGAGGAAGTTCCCTGAGAGCAGCATGTGTTTGTCAAGTATCACTGTGGTGACATCCAGTCACAGGTTGGTGAGGCAGTGACACTGGCAACGTGAAAATGCATGAGATAGCCATGTGTGACTGACTGTTAAACATGACCTTGCCCAATTTTGAAAAATATATATATATATATATTTACTACCAATTGTTCTAATGAAAGAGGTGAAAGTATCCCAAATCAAGAGGGAACTACTGTAAATCAGTATTTTTTACCACTTTTTTCATGGCTAGGTTTACAGGAAACCTGTGAAGGTCTTTTCGCAGATGTGTCTGCGGAGAGCAGGCTTGTGGAGCAAGAGAGGGCAGAGACAGATTGTGGTTGTCACTGCATCATGAAGAAATGTTTTATATTTAGGGAATTAAGGCCACCCTTCGCCACAGGATTGCCTTGACTTTGTGGGAGATTGCACTAGAGGACACGTTAAGACCCTGGGACTTCCCTCCTGGCACCCCAAGGAGATATTCCCACCCCACTGCTGATTGATTATATCCCAAGAGCAAAATAGCATGAACAGTGAGGGAATTTGGTCTCCAGAGCAATGCTACTAGATAGTAGCGGGAATGTATAGATGCCAGCACTGGATATAGGGAAAGAAACACACATACACACATAAATAAATGAGCTTGTGGACATGTGTGGGCATGAAATGAAATCAGGGGACAGGGAAGCAAACTGAAATGCAAGAGAGGGAAGAACCTAACATAGGAGACTCTGCAGGCTGAGGAGAGAGTAACAGATGTTAGAAGAGAGCAAAAGCCATGAGGGAATCCAGACATGTGGAGAGCAGGAGCCAGGAATGCTCTTAGCCAAAACAGAATGAGGAACATGAATACAGATGGCAAGGTGTGAACAAGCAGGAAGCCTGAAGGAAGAGATGGGGGAAAAAAACAAAATCCAGAAATGGAGAGAGAAAGAAAAGGTGTATCAACATAGAATATCTAGAACAATACTTTCCAAATAAAAAATGTGTTCATTGGATGTTAAAAAGTTACACATGTGAACTAAAAGGCAGTACAAGAATAATTTTATTTAATATTTTGGTAACACAGTGATTGATCTTAAAATAATCACAAAATTATCCATTGAACAACTGCATACATTCTAATGGGTGGTATCACTAAATTTGAGTAACTTTACAGATTACATGAGGCATTATTTCACCAGCAGCTATGTAGTGTGAGACCCACTCACAGACATCACACACCAACAAAACCACATCAGCAGTGTGAAAGAAAATTGCATTAGTAACCAATGCATACTTAAAGCTTTAAGGAGAGTACAAAATTGCAAAAGCCTTTTTTGTTGAAATATAAAAGAGTGATCCTTGAGTTAGAACAACTGTTCTGTTGTAGGCTATATCCTTTTTTCAATGATACTTAAAAAGGTACAAAGAAAAATGTCTTACTAGCATTTGATCTAATGTAGATCTCCATAAGAAAATACTGGGTATCTTATAAAGCTTTTCACAGGTAGAGGCTAAGTTCTGGGGTATCACAGTTTTGTATATAACTCAGAAGAGCACCTGAGGTTACTTCTTGTGAAGCCAACAAAACTGGTTCAGCTTTGAAAAAGGAGCAGAGATACCACGTGGAGTCAGGAGGCATTAAGTGAGCACAGCACTGCTCTGTGGGGTCAGACATCACTCACGCTCTTACGGAATCAGCAGTGATGTTTCTAGTTATTTTAAGATCATTGGGATGGTGTCATTAATCTAGCTCCTATCAGTGTCAGCATGAGCTCCGGCATTGCTGATTACACCTGGGCACATATCAGAAGACACAGGCGTTATTTGCTTATGTCTCTGCAGAGTTATACTAGATGGTAGGACTGTGCCCTTGTTTCCTAGGTCTGCTAAGGCGTTGTTCTGTACCAAGATGAGCACAGCAGGCTGCAGGAGAAGTACTCTTATTTCTGACTGGTTTATTATGTATGTGAGGGTGACCTGTTGCTCTTCAGAAATGTCCAACACTTTTCAAAGTCTGGTATGTTCATATGAAGGTTCACACTTCAGAGAAGTATATGCTGTGCTGTGTACATAAACATTAGCCAGAGACTCGAGGCCATAAAGTTTCATTTATGTATTTTACTTAAAAATAATAGCTTTATTTTTCATCTTGGTGTCCTTTACCTCACAAAAGTTTCACGAGTACTTCTTTAGTTAACTGGTATTTTAACAGGATATGTAATGCTAATTTTTGTTCTGTGACTTTGTTCTAAACAAACCATACTAAAAAAAAAAGCGTAATTAATGTTTGGCTACAACATTTAACTTAAGTCTAACAGAATGACTAGGGAGCAGACTTGCTTGTGACACTGAAGTTTCACTATGACCCTCTCCCCCAGATTCTCATTCTGCCAATTCTGCCCCATCTGGATTTTAACTGGACTTCCAATGTGCCTTAGGATGGGGAGATGACATGTCTTTATTGCAGAATACTGGTAGCATCCCAGTTCTGATCTTTCCTTTCAAAACGTATTGAAAATGACTGGATTAGGACACCTAGTTTGTTATCATATAAAATATGAATTTTATTTTAAAATGTTGTGCTTATAAGTAAATCTGTTTTTTTTAGACATATGTGTAAACACTCTGGAATGTTAAAGGCAAGACTTTACATTGGCATTTTAACAAAAATATTTGACAGTCTTTTTTTGTAGAGGCACTAATGTACCCCCCAGCAGTCACACACAGGACCTGCCATATGCCTATGGCAGTTTCCAGAAGAGTGAACTCAGAGGGAGAAACAGTGTTCTGAGGATTTTGTTTTTGTTGGTTTTGTTCTAATATGAGATTTCACTTTGGAATGTGGAATCAACTGAAAGCAAGTTTAGAGTTAAGGCATTAGAGCATGGATACATGGAAAGGATTGTACAAACAGTTCCTGAAGATGCTCCACCCAGTCTGCAGAGAAAAAACACTTTACAATTACAACTTCTGTGAACAAGCTAGAAAAGAAAAAGCTTTCTTTCAAAATGCAGATTTTTGCATTTCTTTTATTATTTGATATATTAAATGGTTCTCTTGGCACTGCGTCTAGAATTTAAAAAAAACGGTGATTTATGACTTGTGCAGTTTTCCTTCCTGCTCTTGTAGCTTGTTAGGTTGTCTATTTTCCAAAAAGATCACCAGAACAAACTATAACTTACTGAAGTCTAGAAAGAGAGAGGAGGAAAATGTTTAGATCCAGAATTCTGTGCTTAGATATTTGCAGAGGAGTGATTTTCGTTGGCAGTTTTCTCTGCTTGCAGTCTTTGGACAGTCTTATCAAGCAAATCCATACTATCTCTAAGTGTGACATTCACAGTAAATGGCTTCGGTTTAATGGTCAGCCCATAAGTAAAGTCCATTTTAGGGTCCTCTTTTGGATTAGCGGTAAAATTGCACTGATGAACCAGTATGGAGGTAAAGAGAAACAGCTGCATCTTCGATAGCTCCTCTCCAATACAGCGACGCTTTCCCAGTGAGAATATCATCACGCTGCTTGTTAGGTCTTTGTTAATGAATCCATTCTCATCCAGGAATCTTGATGGGTCAAAAGCCTCTGGGTTAACCCATTTTGCTGGATCGTGATTCACTGACCACTGATTAATAAATATCACTGTGTCTTTGGGAATGAGGTAGCCCATTACGAAGGTGTTGGCTGTGGTGGCATGCGGGATAGTAACAGGCACAAAGCTGCTGAAACGCATGGATTCGTACAGGAAAGCCATGACGTAGGGCAAGTGAGGCTGGTCTTCCGCACACGGCAGGCGGTCTCTGCCAACAATCCTATCCACTTCTTCTTGTATTTTAGCCTGCACTTTTGGATACCTGTCGTTTAAAATAAGTGCGTGTGCACACTTTTAAAAACAATACATTTACCACAGAACAATTCCTCATCCTCTACCCTACGCTCTACCGTTTGCACAAATGTAGATATACTATAAGAAGATGCAGATCTCAAATGAACACTTTGAAAATCCAAACTTTTCAAGCAAAGGTGTCATTCTTAATTTGCTCACTTCTCCCTTTTAAATCTAATATGACACCTGATCAAATCTCAATACCAAGACTGAAATAAATTTGGAACCATAATATTCTAAATTTACCTGTACAACATATATATAATATACATAGTTCACACTAAAATGAAAATTATTTCTTTCTTTCAAATATTGGGCTGTTTTTCGGAAACAGAAAATTCTGTTTTCCAGTTTTGTATGTGACTTCTAAAAGTTGAGCAGTGGAGCTGAAGTTATCATTAGACGCATTACACACATATTAAAGTCTATGTATTTAAACTGCAAATTATCCCTACTAAAAGCTGCCAGAAATTTTGTGAGTTTGTCTCAGTTTGTGTATGTTTACTCAAATTATTATCAAAATATGTTTATTTTGTATTTTAAGACCGCTGTCATGAAGAGCGCATAGTACCTAAATGACAAAAGATCAAAATATCAGTAAATTATTCTTATTTTCCTTGCTTGCCTAAAAGCACGCCTTCCTACCGGCAACCTTTATTCGCCTTTTCAAAGGCGCAAGGTTGGTTTTTGTGTCTTTGCCTTCTCCTTCCTCAGTGGGTCGAGGTAAATGTAAGAAAATGAGGAGAAATCACACGGGTTCGGTAAATGCTGGAAACCATACCCTTTGCTTGAAGCACTGAATATTTGTGGGTGCTTCGAGAAGTGGCAGAGTAGATAAACCAACCTAACGAAATGTCAGCCTGAGACTAGGAATGACGCAAAGACAGAGCAATAAAGCCAGGGCGATGCCCGTTTCTGATGGACGATGCTGCACGGGACCCGCTCGCTGGCCGGGTGGTTGCCCTGCCGCGGGCCGGCGCTGCCCCGGCCTTTGGGGCACTTTGACCACCAGTCACGCAAGGCTCCCGGCGTGGGGGCAATAACATAATAGCGGGTCTGTCAGCGGGTGCACGAACTCTTTATCTCACTTAAGCGGCTGTGATCCCCTTCCTGTGATCTCCTTGATCTCGACCTGGGCAAGTCTGGGACCTTGGCGTTTTACCCCGTGGCCTTTCTGCCAAACTCCCTTTATGCAACATTCCCGCCCGCTGGGGCGGGCTGTGGGTTTTTCCCCCTCCTCCTTCCTCACGTCCGTTCCTGGCAGCTCTCCCGGCCTCTCCGTGCCCGTTAATCGGGCAAGGCCGAGGTGCCCGGGCGGGCCGCCACGGCGCCCCCTCCTTCCCGCCCCGCGCGCAACGGT
>JAWLRI010001063.1:2629922-2644271 GCA_034781795.1 Crypturellus tataupa
GCGGGGCAGCGGAACGGGGCGGCCGCAGCCGCGCGGCGCGGGGAGCGCGCGGAGCCCCCGGCGTCGCGGGAGCCGGCGCCGCCGCTCCTGCCTTTGCTCCTCGAGGGCGCCTTTAAACCCGCCGGCATCCGCGGTGCGGGCGGGCGGGCCGCGGGGAGCCCCGCTGACAAATCGCCGCCGCCTGGCCCTTCCCCTGGCCTGAGGAGCCCCAGCTATTTGCCAGCTGCCCTTGGGCCCCGGCCAAGCGGAGCGGCCCCGCTGCGGATGCCGCCGCGGCTCGGGCCAAAAGTTTCAGCGGAGGAGCCGCCGGGAGGGAAGCGGGGCGGCGGGTGGGCTCGCAGCCCCCCGTGTCCGGCGGCCAAGTGTCGCCTTCATCTTGGCGGCGGAGGAAGCCCGAGAACTTCCCCTCCTCCGCCCGCCGCCTCCCCGTTGCGTGCGGAGCTCGCCTTGCGTGAGCCGCGGCTGGAAAGGCTCCAGCCATCTCCTCCGCCACGGGGCCCCTGCCCCTCCTGCCTACCTGAAGGTGGCGGGGGAAGGCGCAGGGGAGCGCGGCCGCCCCGCGTCTCAGCCCCACGCTCGCCCCTCTCCCCCCGGCTCGCAGCGGGGCCCCGCGAGGGAAAGGGGAGCCCCCAAGCGCCAGGCTGGAGGACACTGCGCCACGTGCTGAGCAACTCCCGGGGTTTGCTGCGCTTGCACCAGGCGCCAAACAAACCAGACCCCAGTTCTGGTGGCGCCGTGAGATGAAAAGGTATTTTGGTAGCACTTACAAATTAGATAAAATCGGAACCTGGGACTCAGCCCAGCTCAGGAGGTGATCACAGGCTTAGCCTGGCTAGCCTGTGACTTTGCTAGAAAGTTCAGTCTCATCTGCTGTCACTGTCCCAGGCTCTTCCAGGCAGCACTACCATCTTTTGTTTTAATTAGCATCGCACAGATTTTCCATGTCTCTCCAAACCCCCATCCGCTTGGCCCAGAGCACTTCGGGATGCGGCCAAGTGGCAGTGGTGTCAAAAGTACCTTTCCCTAGCAGTGCAGAGCAAGTGAGCTTCCCCCTGCCAGCTGCATCCCTGCGGAGAATTGCAGGGATCCTTCAGCCCGGGCTGCGCTGTGGCTCCACTTCATGCGAGAGGAGAGGGAATTCCCCATGCTCATGGCATGAGGATTGGGGCAGGCGTGGAAGGGTTCCGGGAGAGTTGGACCTTACTGCACTAGTTAGTAAGTCTAAATCGTCCCTTGGATGCAGTGCTCAATCTAGCTTCTCTTGCAGTCGTCTACTTTGCTGCAAGTGGCTCTGCATCCCGCTCACTGTCTTTGCTCTGTGCAGAGAGTGAGGTGGGGTCCAGTGCACTGCGCACCTTATATCCTGCTGACCGTTTTTCTCTTCAATTTCAACATTATGCTGCAAGTGGGATGGGTTCTGGGTCGCTAATAGTCAGTACAGAAGGAAGGAGCATGTTTCCTCCTTTGTGAGCTGCACAGACACGGTTTAAGGAGGAGTTATTGACAGATTCCTGAACTTTTTTGTTTTATGCTATACAGAAACATTTGTATCCATTTTTTTTCACTTCTTGTATTGTCAGAGTTCTGTCATTATTTAAAATGGAAGAAAAATCTCTTTTAGATGTTATATTCTGCTCTTGTGGTAGCAGCTGCTCCCACTGTAATAGAGGAATTGCTGTACAAATGGGGTAGGTACTTACAGCCTGAGCCTACTATTGCATCTACTATAGCTTGAATATTAGCATGGTTGCAGTAAGTGTTCACTCAATTTTCTAGGCTCTGTTACTAGGATCAATTACAAATTTGGTGAAACATTTATCACACTGATGCATTAGTGTGGTACCAAGTGTAGGCAATGGATAATCAAGTCCTTGGTCTCTGTTTCATTTGACAAATTGCCCTTCTGCCTTCCTGTTTTTTCGTTCTTGCTTCCCTCCTTTTGTTCCTAGAGGTGCCCAAGCTCAGAAATGCTTTTAGATATTTCATGATTTGTTTTTTTCAGTTCAGACTTTATTCAGACACAGGTGTTATGGAAGTCAGTCCCAGATTTCTGTGAGCCTAAATTGGTTTTGTTAAAGAGTTGAAGAGTGGGATCAATGAAAATATATGCTGCCTAAAATGAATTATTTCTGAAGCCCAGAAAAATGTACTTGATGTGCAATATGAGAGAAAAAGAAGTTGAAAGGGGATAAGTGGGTGGGTTTGGGATTAAGCGAAAGGAATTTGTGCCTAATCTGGTAAAAATCCTGATTGATTTGACAGGAATGCCAGACGCAGGGGGCAGGCGGTCGGTGGGGATATCAGAGCCCCTGCAACTCCGAGTGAAGGTGCTTTTGTACATGGGGGAAAAGACTTGTCATGAAGGTGAAAGTGTGATGGGCCAGCAGGGGGGAAGGAATTACAGACTCCAGAGAGACTTCATTTACATTTTCAGAGGAAATTTGAGTTCTCAACAACAGTCTTCCCTTTTTGAAGAAAAACACTTATCCCCAATGTGATATTATTTTGATGCACAGAGAACTTCTTACCGGAACAGAGTTTGCAGACTCAGTTTGCAGACACAGTTTGCAGACTCAGTTCCTGACTGTTCTTCCAAATCTGGCAGCCGTGGGCTTCTCTTGGGGGACACTGGCAAGGCTGGGTTGTCGATTAGGATGTGCTGCACGTAAATCCTCCTGAGCAGCAACTGGAGTTACTCAAGGACTTGACCTTCTCCCATTTTCTTTCCTTACCTCTTCCCTTTGAAGCCTTTTGTGGAGTGACATTCAGCTCCTTTGTCTTTTCCATATGTGGGACCATGGAACCCTGCCCCCCGCCTTTAAATTTACAAGTTTTTAGGGTAGATTATGTGACAGTCGAGCAATGTTTCATCCTGGGACTGCTTCAGAACAGAGCATGTACAAATTGTTTACAGATTATAGAAAGATTCAACCCATGCTTCATTAAATTATCCCTTGGAAATATTTTTCCAATTGTCTGTTTCTGAATGTTGCACAATACTTCACAAAACCAAGAAGCATAATGATAAAACCCAGAAATCACTGGGAAACTTAAACAAATGGAACATCCTATTGTTTAAGATTGCTTACAATTTTACAGGCTTTTTTATATATCATTGCAGCTTGATCCTCATCTCAACAATGCGGTTGTAAATCATACAAATCATCACTAAAGTAAGAACTAGAACCTGCTGAACGTCCAGGTTTACAAGAGCTCCCTCCAGTCGCCTGCGCCACACGATCTAGCACCGCATATGTGAGGCAGCTTTGCCTGGGGTAAGCTCTGTGAATTTTCTACTTCTGCAATTTTTTGGGAAAAAGATACCCACAGCCAAAAGAGTTTACCACAAGAGTGTGGATGATGGTACAATATTTTCTGATCCCAGCCCCTGGCCTTGCTCACTTTGGCAGCTTTCTCCTGACACCAAGCATGAGATGTCAGCAAATACAAGGAGCCACATCCTCAGTGTTACTCAGCGCGCCAGGCACATGCAGGAGCCAGCAGCTCCATGATTCAGAGCTAGCTCTGTGTTCACTCTGTCCTAAATTGAAACATTTGTGGTATGC
The DNA here is from genome assembly GCA_034781795.1 of Crypturellus tataupa. Classification (NCBI taxonomy): domain Eukaryota; kingdom Metazoa; phylum Chordata; class Aves; order Tinamiformes; family Tinamidae; genus Crypturellus; species Crypturellus tataupa. Next base: position 2,633,489 of record JAWLRI010001063.1, read on the forward strand.
TTTTCGAAGTATATATATTTGTGGTTGCATATCGCATTCTTAACCTTCATTAATTTCAGATTTCCTTGAACTTTCACTCTATGCATTCCCACTGACTTCTCAGTTCATGATTTCAAATATCACTTGCTACTGAAAAGCTTAAGTTGGGCTCCAAATTCTGACCCAAACTCCCACAGCTACTGAGGGAAGAAACCTCCCAATGCTCCTCCTGGCTCAGCTAGTGAGGACTGTTGTCTCTACATCTGCTCACATTTTCATGTTATTTGTAAAATAAAGGTATACAAAAATTGCAGTCTCCTTCCACACAGATGACACGCGGATTTGATTACAGAAAACGTGAGCATAATGTTATATTTAATTCAAGCATAAAACTTGTTTATATAGTTGTCTTAATTTTACTTTGCCAAATTCCTGTAGCAGTTCTTCCCAAAGTTTGCCTTCTGTTCTTGACAGTGCCGGAGGAAACCACATAGCTTAATCGTTCTTGAGAGGAAAACACAGAGTTGATTACTTTGTGGTCATGCAGTGAATAGCTTTGCTAAACTGCTCTTTCATCAGTGGTGTTTTGTGTGTGCTTTTTTCTTTTTATCATACAACTGCCCTCCATGAGTGACAGTTATAAACTGTGAAGGGCTTGAAAGATGGACCAAACAGCAACATTTGGAACAGTTTAGATCCTGCTCAAGATTTACATTACCATGTCTATCCTCATAAGGTGGGCAAACTGTCGTGCCTTCTTAGTGCCCCTTTTCAGCAAAGACATTCACCTGTGACATTTAGCAGTTTTGCATCATCACTTTGTTACTTAATTTTGCAGAACTAAGAGCTGCGTTGCCAAAGTCGTCCCTTACTTTGAAATATAGAAACTTTATAGCCTGTATAATATGGTAGGTCACTTGAAAGAAAAACCTAAAACTCAGCAACATTGCTTAGGGTATTATGTGGTCATATTTCATTTCTCATTTGTTCCACAGACTTTTTGGTGTGTTGTATTAATAGTTATGATATGAAGTTTGTGGTGCAGTAGCTCTATAACTCTGAGAGTTTCGTATTTATCATTCTAGCAAGTGCCAGCTCGGCCAGTACCTGTATGTGCTCAGCACAGGGAGGGATCCTAGCTCAAAACAGCCCAGGGCTACAGTCGAAGGCAAGGTCCACTTCAGTCACAGGCTGGAGCGTATTCTCCATGAATGGAAGTTTTGCAGATTCATCTGTAAAGTTCAATGAAGTCAGTACTGCAGAGGTGCAAAATATGTTTTTTCAGGGTTTTGCAATTTGTTCAAATTTGAGTGGATTATCAAGGGAAGAACCAAAGACAGAAATGAGAAAGAAAAGTTATTTTCCAGTTAAATATCTAGTCCTGGTTCTAAAGTTTCAGGCTACAAACTATTTGAAAGGAAAGTCCACCACCATTTTATAACGTGAACACATTCTTTCGTTGTTCTCATAAATGGCATGGACTGTTTCTGGACCAAAACTTTCTGAAGATTGCACCCTGAGTAGCGGATTTCCCTGGGGTAGAAATGTTTATCCCAGACTCGACACTTTGCAGGTGATGAAGGGCATAGAGTGTCCCCTGAGAAACTCCTGGCACTACTACACAGAGGACACTGGCACAGGTAGAAACAAGAGATTTGCAGTTGCTCATTGAGAATGTGGTTTTTCCTAGTGTTTGCCCCAAGTTTTAGCCATTGGTTATACCAGCCTATGATCACTTTGCAGTTCCCAAGTAATAATTTCCTCTGATATGAATATTGGTCATTAGTTCTTTAGCTTGTATTGTGTGCACCAGGCATTTGTTGGCCACCTGACAGCAAATCACCCCTTCAAAATGTTAACAGGGGCAACGCCATTTGGATCCAGTAGCTCCTGGAGCAATGCAGTTTGGATTTTAGACATCTCCTTCCTTTGGAGAATAAACCTGATTATGCGGAGGGTGGTGCAGGTCTGATCTAGGTATGGGAGCTGCACCAAGCTTTGGCCCATACCGGCATGTTTTCTGCATGGGACTGTGCTTAAAAGTAGGTTCTGTGGTTTCTTCAGCCTCTCCGATGAAACGATACTTCTAATGATACCTCTAAGCTTGCTGCTTAAAGGGGTTCTTGAGCTGAGCCACAAGCCACCAAAATATAGATGCTCTTTTCCCTTTGGGAGTCAGACTAGGAACATTATAGAAACAAAGCATCAGGTGAGTTTGGCTCCACCAGTGTGGTCTGGTTTAGGTGGATCTTGGTTACCTGTGCTCATGAGGAGTTATCAGAGGGCTGGAAGAGTTGCAAGCCCTTGCTTGGGTTTTACTTGTAGCTTCTGAACTGCTTGCTCTGCTTGCTGGCATGGCCAAGTGGATCGGCCAAATTTGCTTGCACTATCAGGCATGGACTCCATAGGGTCTTGTCCAAAACTTTATAATGGGAAACTTTCAGTGATTTTAAAAATTCTGTTCCTCTCAGATTTTCAGGTGCTCTGAAAGAGGAGGCTGGGCTCAGCATAGGGATTCATCAGGACAACAAATTGGTAACAGCTGAGCTAGACCAGGACATATAGCATATGCATCACGATGGCTTTTTCTAGCTTTTAGTTGTTAAGAGGAAGATCCTGAACTGGAATTGCGCTAAGAAAATTCATGTCAATCAAGGATTTGCTTGTAAATGTCACTCCTTAAATAGCCCTGTTGAAATGAGACAGGGAATAGACTTACCCCTCGGTCCCCTTTTCCTGGAAGTCAATAAAATGATGAATGGCAACTGCGAAGGCTGGGAGAGAAGGATGCACAGGTGGAGCTGCAGAAGTGACACATTTTCCAGAACAGCGGATCTGGCTAAACAAAGCAGGTGTATGTGTGTTGTCAGACTCCGAAATAGCCTTAATGAGTTGGCTGGTAAAGCTCAGCCAAGGAAACTTTTGCACGTCCTGCTGCAGAGGAGCATTCTTGGCTTGCTCAGTTGTGGAAGGTGCATTTGCCTCCAGCAGTAACTGCATTGCTGTGGTAAATGAAATTACTCCAGTTTTAAGGACTGGGATATGTGTTGGTAATACTCTAGCCTATAAAATTATCCATGCCCTTCCCTGGGGTAAGGGAAATGAGAGGCTTGTATTTATGCTTTTTTATTTATTTATTTGAAGAAACATTTAGAGAAGACATAATCAAACCAAAGGAATAAGGAAAACTCTTTGTGGTACCTGTGATCAGTATGGAAAACTGAGTTGGGGGAGTTTACAGTAATCCATATATTGGCCTGCGTCCTTGATCAAGACAGCTGACTTCTCCAGTAAGACAAATAGTAATAATAACATCTTCCTCTTGGTAAATTCATCAGGGAGAGAAAACACAGTGTTGACACATAGAGATTGCTCCCAGCACCTGGAAGCGGAGCCAGCGGAAGCGTCTGCTTCAGAGCTGCACAGGTCTCCCAACCTTCAGCGATGGCAGATCAAAGGCCGCGAGGGAAGCAGACTGCAGGTGCCAGCCGGGGCAGGTTTCATCTTGTCACAGCATTCTGCAAGGAGGCATTTGCTAATGTCTGCTAATCTCGTGGCACGCCAGGGGCGAAAGAGAGGGAAAAAACGGCAAGGAGCTTCTCCCTTTCCCTAGCAGCCCCCACGCAGGCTCCCATGAGTCGGCTGCCTCCAGAGGGAGAGCCGAGTAGGAGTGCGTGCATGCGGTGGGAACGTGGCTGCTGCCCTGCTGCAGGTGCTGCCTCCCTGGCGAGCAGGAGGAAGCAGCCGCTGGAGCAGCATCCCGCTGCATGGGGCATCCTGACCAAAGGAGGCCAGGCAGGGCCAGGCACAGCGCAGGGGCTCCAGGGCCGCGCGCTGCAGGGCCAGGCACTGTGCGGGGGCTCCAGGGGCAGCTTTGCCCAACAGCCGGCTTTGCCCTACTCCTTTGGAGGTGTAAATGGCACGCAGGCAGGCTCCTTGTAGCAGCGTTGCTGTGAAGATAAATAACCTGAATCCCCGGTTATTATCCCCCAGCTCTCCTCCCCTTCCCCCTGACTGACTTTGATTATTGTAACTTTACATGCGCTTTTAATTTGCGTGCAGGCAAGTACAAAGGCACAACCGGATATACCTGTTATTTGCCAATGACCTGAAAGAGTATAGTTTATGTTAAGCCTTGGGTTATGGTAACGCTTGCACGCGATTCCTCAATATACGTGCTGCAGGCGACTGATGGATGGAGGTGATGGAGGGCGGAGGAGCGTTTTAAAGTGACAGAACCTGATTTAGTTCCTGCTTAATTTACCAGTTATGTAAAGGTCTCTCTTTCAGTGTTGTGCGAAGCAACATTTTGCCTTCTCTTCAGGCAAGGAATGTGTGATTGGGATCAAGTTACCCAGGTTGTAGTTTGTTCATGGCTACTCCTGCAACTTGCATTGAAAACTGTAGGAAAACTAGGTTAAAAAGGCAGGTGGGTTATTCACAACACCCAATTCGTACCTGCACTGAGATGGCAGGGAGAAGCTGGCAGCACCAGCAGCAGGAGGCTATTCCCCAGGTGCTTATATTAGAGAAGCCCACACCAAGGGAGCTGGATGCCAAGGCTCCAGCTCAGAGCTCCAGCAATCCCACGTCAGATTAACGGGTCTTCAAGCAGGACCAAAGTGTTTCCCTCTGCGAGGAAAGCATGCTACCTGGAGGTCTGGAGCTCAAGTGGGTTGGTTTCTGTCCTGTGTTTCCTAACACAGTGTTAAAGCCTTTACCAAAGGAATTCATTAAGCATTTCTTTTGATGGCTCAGGAAGGGAAGGGAGCCCCGTTCACTGTCAGCACCACCTCTTGTCTCCCGAGGAGTGAGCATGTTAGCAAAATGCCGTCCTGGCAGGACAGGGTGTGCTTTACTGCTTTTCCTTGCACTTCCCTCAGAGGCAGTAGGGCAGGGGACAGTGTCAAGTGCTGCTCTTAAAAAGAAGAGCATCATAAAATGGTTGTCAAAATAACATGAGACGAGATGGGGCTGTTGTTCAGAGAGTGCTGTGTAACTTTATGCTTCTCGGCAGAAATGCAGACACTTTACTACTACTGTGCCTCGGCTTCCCATGGAAATTTGGGATGATAATAGTCTGTGGAGCTGCCTACTGTCTCTTCTACTGTTCTCTAGCATGTTAAGCTAGACCTTGTGTAGCAAGATCCAGGAAAATATTTAAATCTGAGGGGTAGGAGATAAAGGATTGAGTTTTAACTCACATTTTTAAGTAAGATGAAACAAAGATACCTTCCTCTTCACAGTATAGCAGGCAACTGTGGTCCACTTTTGTAAGGTGTTTATCTGAAGCAGCCTTGAAAATGAATCCTTTTACATTTCTGTCCCCCTCTCTGCTGCGTCTTTCATTTTCTTTGCATCTCTCCAGTTTATCTGCCCTTTTGAGAATCATTCTATTAACAAAGTCTTTTTAATGTTTTTTTTTTCCTAATTATATTGCTGTTTCTCATCATGTTTTTAAGTTTTAAGCAGTCAAAATATAAGATACAGTTGCATGTGTCTGTCTTGGTACTTTGAGTAAACTTTTATCTAGTAGCTTCTCATAGGTTGTGAATTCTTAGTGAGAATACATGGCTAGTCTTTGTATGGTTAGAAAATTTCTCTAAACCAGTCTGTATGTACAAACTTGTCCTGACTGAAGAAAAGACATACATCTCACATACACTTGTTCCCAATCATATTTTTAAGTAAGATAGGTAAAATTCCCTAGTGCTGCTTTAAGTATTGATGCATGAAACAAGCCTTTAAGGCACTGTGTGCATAAAAACCTTAAAGATCATAAAACTGTCTTTTCTGCCTTCCTTGCCTCCCCTGCCCCAAGCTCAGAACTTCCCAACAGCAAATTGTGTTTTGACAGGGTTAGACAGCCAGGAAACGGTTACGGCTGCCTGCTCATCCCTTCATTCAATACGGGTTTCTAGGGAGATGTGCGCCCTTTTTCTGGCATGGGAAGGCTGGGAGTCCCTGCAGCTGGCCTTGGATGAGGGAATAGCTTTGCTCTGTGCTACTTCATGAATTTGGTGTTTAGATAATAAACGGTATCCTGGAGCTTTTTAGCAAAAGCTAAAGAGGACGTGGATATTTCTGTGTCTTGACCCTTCCCTCTTCCCCCAGGCAAGAAAGCCCACCAGTGTTCAGATCGTGAAGGAGTATGTGACATGGATAGTAAAATATTTTCCTTTTCTTTTATTGAAGCAGTCTCGTTTATGTTATCAAAAGAGAATTGTGAAGTGGCAGGTGTAAAGATGCTGTAAAGAAGCAGCCAGAGCAAGTTTCACTTGTACACGCAAAAGAAAGTCCCACTGAAGATAATGGGACTTATGCTGAAAGTGCCATGAAGGAGCTGATTGATTTACGATATCTACCTAATACTGAGCTTTCCAAAGCTCATGTCACAAAGCAGTGTCCAGTGGAGCAGGATATATGTCAAACGTCATAAGAGCCTTCATGTAATCCTGCTTACAGGAGACATCTCAGAAGGCAAGATCCCTGTGTGCTTCAGCAAGGCTAGGGTTTTCCCACAGCAGAGCTGCCTTTGAGGAACTGCAGATATGGGTACTGTCTCTAACCCCTTCTCTCACCTGGGTCTAGGCTTGGCTCTTCTTAGTCCTGCTAATGTGTTTTTTCAATCTCAGCAGCTGTTAGCCTTTGTTAGATGATTTTACACTCATTTTTAATGTTCACGTTAATGAAAATGTCTCCTTTTTGGTAGGATATCAACTACCAACCCTTCTTTTAACTGACTTGTTCTGTGATACCTAAATCTTATTTGTCCGTTAACATCACTTAAATTATTATTGCAGCAGAAAAAATACATACAGAAAAACAGGTTCTGCTTACTAAGACCACATCAGCCACTCTATGCTTTTTTTGCTGTAGTTTTAATGTGCCTGGCCTTAAGATATTTTGCTCTACAGTACCCTTGTTGCAGATTGGAGGATGGATTTTGAGTGGCTTCTCCGTTATTTGCTCTTGATTTAAAATTTAGGCAAGTCTCCAGATTACACAACAAAACTGCTTGTCATTGGGACTCTGTGAGTCAGTTGTACTACGCTGTGAAAGAGCAACCTAGGAGGGAGCAGCTCTCTCTAAATTGCAGCCAGTGTCAGAAATAGATCACCTCGGGATGCAGATGAATTTGCATGAATGTACACAGATCGCAGTGATAAAAATGTGAATAACATTTTTGTGAGGTAATCGCAGAGCCGTTTGCAGCCACTCGCAAGTGTAGCAAGGCAGCACGCTTGTGGTGTGGATAATTATGAAAATTCCACTTTAGAGAGGAAAGCACTGAAACACTTTGATTAGGGGCTTTCCAAAGGCCAGCCGTAACATTTTTACTTGCTTGACAATAAAATCCAGATTTAATTGCTTCTGCTCCTATGTCTTATCTACATACCCTTTTCCTTTTTTTTTTATATCTTTGCTTGGCCTTGTCTGTTGCATCTAATACTATTTCATGTTCAAGTAGACTCTTACTAAACGTTCCCACAGATAGATGACTTTTGACAGACATTTTCCATTTACTAAGGAAGGATGAGGAGAAAAAAAACCCAAACACGTTATATACCATGCAAAATAAACACGCGTACTCACTTCCGCAGCTTCCCAAAGTTTGTTTTGACAAGTCAGCCCTGCATGAAGGTCAGCTGGTCATAACGTGCCAAACGACGAAGCTGTCTGGTGGCACCGGCTTCTTGCACTCCCAGCCTGGCACCTTGTCGAAACTGCTATTGGGAAACCTGGCAGCAAAACACATGCTTGAAACACTGAACAATGTAGGAAATACTTTATGATGTGGTAAAAATTACTGAGCTCCACATGTGGTCAGGGAGCCCCCCTTTGCGTGCGTCTGCGAGGTACTGCCTGGGACAAACGAGGCTGCTCTGCTGTGCCGGTGGTTGTGGGCTGACTGCTGGGAAAGAAACGTGCGCGCGGTCCCAGCTGTGGGAGCTGCAGCCCCACAGCGGGAGCGAGGCGGCTGGGAGCGGGAGCTCCCATTGCGGCGCCGCGTTTCCCTGGCCCCGCACGCGATGGGAGCAGTGATGCACGTCCAGACGCTGAGAGCCGCAGCCACAGGTGGAGAGAGATGTGCAGCACCAGGGCCGGGGAAGCCTGGGGAGGGTGTCCGGGGATGCCGGAGCCCGCCCTGCTGTCGCCAAGCGCCCAGCGGACGCGCCTGGGTTGTCTCCAGCAGATGTTTATCTGAACCGCTGTGAAAGTCCTCCCTGATGGTGATTCCACAACACAGTGTGTCTGGAGCTTCACTGTCCTTGCCCAAATGCCAAACTTCCATTTTCCCATGTTCTGACAGAGAAATTTTATCCATCAGGGACCCAGGGGATGGGTTCTGAAGTCTGTCACTCTCTCCCCTCAGTCTTCTCTAGATGGAGCCTCCCAGCCTCTTTCTATCCATCCTTGTAGCTTACAGTTTGGAGATGTGTGGTTATTCGTTAACTTTTTTTTTTAAGGCACCCAGTAATTGTTCTGTGTTATTCTTAAGGTTAGAACCTAAACCTGGATAGGAGTACAAGGAGCACAAGGAGAACAAAAATATACTTTTTTTTCCTCAGATCCTAGGGTTTGCTGTCTGTATTATCTCATCTCCTGGTGCTCAGAGCAGGAAGCCAGTTTTTTCAGTACTGGATGCCCTGCAACAATATCTTGTAGGGTAACAGGAAAGGTTGAAAAAGTACACTGCGAAAAAGATTTTGAAAGCTTTAATATATGGATGTGTAGTTATCTTTGATTTTTTTGTTAGTTTGTTAGCATGGCAGTGTTGTGATAATTAAGAGTGCTTCCTGTTCTCGTGGGAATGACATGGGAGTTTATTTGTCCACAGAAGCAGCTGTTTCTCCTTTATGAGGACCTGCTTGAAAAACACTTTCATTGCTCTTTGATTTTCATTCTCTTCTCCAATTTTTCTCTTCTGGTGCTTAGAAAAATGCTGCAGTGGGTAAATGTTTGGCCAGAATACACAGGTAGGACCATCTTCTTCATACAACTTAGCTATTCATTTCTATCCTTCACTAATTGCCATCTCTTCAGAAATTAAGATATTTGCCATATATTGCCCTATATTTTGTTTTTAAAAATGTTTCCACTATTTTCCACAGAAAAGAGGAAAGGTGGCAGTTAGGAAAAGTGGTCAGACTGGCAAGACCCTAACATGTGGGTTCGGTGCAGTGGGTCCCACCAGGACTGATTTCCTCCCTAGAGTCAATAGAAGTGCAGCTTGCCCATGACTATGCTACGTTTCTCTGCTCATGACTGCTGCAGAGGATTTATTTAATTACTGCACCCAATTACCCAGCCCTTTCCTCTTCAGCCACATGAAATAGCTGCTGTGGGATCTGGAGGAAGCCACAAGGCATTTCTGTATCCTAGAGAGGTTCCTTCTGCGTTTGGTCCCCATACATCTTCCTTCATCAGCACACCTCGCAGCATTTCTTTTGATTTGGAACATGTATGAAAGGATGAGAAGATTCAGACAAAAGCTTTGCATCAGTAGTAGGGCACATGTGGGCAATTCCTTTATTTTCACTAAAACTCTGTTTTACAACCAAGCCCAGTTGAAAAGATTGCTGATGGGAATGAAGACAGGAATCATTGTGAAGGAACATAACCCTAGGAAAAAAAAAGAAACACAATAAAAACTTGGCTACGCTGTGGAAAGCCGAAATGATTAAAAAGGGAGATGTGTCATTTTTTTTTCTTCAAGCTACATGCAGCATATGTTCCGCATGTCTCGTATTACAAGCAAATGTGAGCGGAGGGTTTATGGTGATACCACCAAGGAAGCATGAAATCATCTCCTGCACAGGTGGTAGGTGAGTTTTCCAAGGTGTGCTTACATGGTGCATTTTGGAACACCAGCACACACATGAGCCGCTTGAGCAATAGCTGTAATTACTGGAAAGTTGGAGGAGTAAACACTGTCTAGCCAGGTATGAGCTGTTAAACACTTTATGGCAAAATATGTGATGTCATTCACCTTATCTTGATAAATACTTGTTAGGGCATGAATTTGATGGGTTTTAAGTGAAGTTGGTAGTGTGGTTTATAAATGCATGGCATGTAGATCTTATGTAATCAGACTCATATTTAATAAGATAAATAGTCTGATAGCGCAGAAGCAAATTTGCTTATATTTGGACATTTATAAAACTATGATTCAGGATGCCAGTCTGTTTTTATCTAACTTGTAAACCACAAGCACAATAAACAGTATGAGTTTACTAGAGGAAAAGTGACAAAAACAGCATTAATAACACATTTATGGATTTCGATTTGGATGGATTTATGCTCCTTTTGGGTCACAAGAGGACTGAATTGTTAAGAGATTGTTAAGATTTCTTGAGCATTATCTGCCCTTCATCTTCTCCTTATTTATGTTTATTGAAATGATTTCATGCAATTAAACCAGATGGAAATGGCACTTCCCTGCTAAGTCTATTTGCTATTCATTATCTTCCATATTGGAAGCACATATGTTTTATATATGTGCTTAGAAGCTGCATGATGGGTAAAAACAGTAGCCTGTCCTTTTTGTGTCACTTCGGTTGTACTGCATGGCTCCAGGATAGTTTCACTGCTGTCTTTCTTTAGTGACTATTCTGCTAAGAAACACAGAATCATAGAATCACAGAATGCCTAAGGTTGGAAGGGACCTCTAGAGACCCATCTGGTCCAACCCCCCTGCACGCGCAGGGCCACCTAGAGCACGAGGCACAGGGCTGCATCCAAGCGGGTCTTGAAGATCTCCAGAGAAGGAGACTCCACAACCTCTCTGGGCAGCCTGTTC
>JAWLRI010001063.1:2644371-2654404 GCA_034781795.1 Crypturellus tataupa
CCTTCTCTTCTCCAGGCTGAACAGGCCCAGCTCCCTCAGCCTCTCCTCATAGGGCAGATGTTCCAGGCCCTGATCATGCTCATGACCCTGCGCTGGACTCTCTCCAGCAGCTCCACATCCCTCTTGTACTGAAAATGGTATATTTATGAAGTTGAGCTTTTGCTAAACACTGTAAGCTTCCCCATCGTTCTCTGTGGACACCTGATTTCTTGTCAGCTCATGCATTATGGAATCCCACACAGCTTAGAACTGCACCAATTTTTTTATGCGTATATGTTGTGTCTCACTTTCCACTACAGAGATATGGGGGCTTGCTACATTGATCATTTTTCAGCTTGCCTTTCCTGATGTCTCTTGTTCTTCTGCTTCATGCTGTACTGGAAATTAAGACAAGTTTTTTATCAAAAAGTGGTTTCACTTTTTTTTTTAGGCAAAACAGGAATGTGTGATATTTTGCCTATTTTCTTGTTTATGTGGTAGCCTTCACAGCACCTTTTATAATCTGTTTAACTGATGGAATTGTAGCATTATTGGTTTTTTTTCTTCCCATCTTCTCACCTGCATAGAGAAGTCTCCCACTGACAATCAGTCTGTAGACATCGCTAAAACCAGGGGAGCCCTTGAGATTCCCCGCAGCTCGAGGACCTCACGTCTCCTCTGTACTCATCCCTCGCCTCCTCCCGTGCAGATGGCAGCAGAGCTGAGGAAGCCTTTGGTTCCCGGCAGGGACACTGGCCTGGCCATGGCCAGGGAGCAAAGTGGGTTTGCAGCCATCTTGGTTCAGGAGTAGGCCACTTTCCTGCACCCTTGGCATATGCAATTGCTACAGCGTAGAGACATTTGAGCCTTTCCTAAGTTGTTTAGTCTGCATATTTTGGATACCATGAGTATGCATACTTGGTACTTGGGCTATAGGTTTGGGTTTTCAAAGTAGGGGGTTTACCTAATTACCTAGTCTTTCTCCTCATGGCTTCAGACTAGTCAATCCCAATTTATCTGTTTTACAGTTGATATTACAGTCAGGCAGGAGGAAACTCATCTACAGCTATTAGAGAGATATTTACTGCCTAAACTCCTGCCTCCTGTGTTCTTCCTCACCAGCTGTGGTAGTTCTGTAAGTAGCTGGATCTAGATGTGTTCAGTTCATCTGAGTTTCTTTCTCTATGAGAAAAACCCTCCATTTCTGCCTGTACTCCCTTATTGTAATATCAGAAGTAGATGAGGTGTTTCCAAGCTCCCAGCTGGAGTGCTGGGAGCAGAACTAAAGCCAGCATGAATGAAGGCGAGATCTGGCACTAAGAGCACAGGGGCATTTCCCAGCACATTTCTCTGCTGCTTTTGAGTGTGAAATTGCTGTGTGAGAAGCTCTTATGGTCAGAAAGGTCTGTATTTGGTGTCTATCCAAAGATGAACTCTTCTGAACACCTTGAAAATTTTTTGGTGGGAAGAGGTTAATTTCTGCATGCCCAAACAATATTTGAGACCTTCCAGGGCTACTCATATTGTTCAAAGGGCTGAAGCAGCTCTGGGTGGAAAATTGACATGTAAAATAGCTCAACCTGGAGAATCAAAGTGTTTCAATATTTGTAATTTAGGAATCTTTAAAAACTATGCACCTTACATGAATTTGGGACCAGTTTCCTGCTAAGATTTTTGAGATAAGGACTCTATCTTGCAGTAAGTTTTATCCCATGTGATACAAAACATTTATGGTAATTTTCAGTTCTTCAGTAATTTCATACCTGTAACGTGGACTTTTTTTTTCCATTATGAAAAACCTTAGGCAACTCTGATATTGGAAACCTGAGTTTCTCTAGGGAAAGCACCTCTGCTTTCACTAGAACAAATCATGTATTCTCTTCAGTCCAGCATCCCACTGTAATCACTACTCCTTCCAGGAACCCCCTGAATTTTTAAGTGTTTTTGAAACAGTAACATTGAAACCTAACAATGACTAAAGAATTCTGTTTGAAAGATAATGACTTGTGCTCTGCAATGCCTGCCATTAGCAATGCTTTAGAAGAGGAGTGAAATTGCCAACTTGAAAGAGGAAAGCGGTGTTGGATTTAGAAGTGTCTTAAGGTGACTAAATGAATTACTCATATTTCAAGGCCTGATATTTGAGGTAGGAACTGGTTTTATTAGTGTCTGACAGTATGCAGATGGTTTCACCCAGGAAAGCACCTGATAGCCTAATTTGATCCTTGTCCTCCTCAACCAGAGAATGAAGAGGTCTGCAGACGAATTATTTCCTGATAGTGCCTCAGGCTGCTGCATGCAAAACCCTTGCTCTCTGCAACACACTTAGTCCAGCAGTGATCTCTGTGTCTGCAGATGCTCTGCACCAGGAGTGATGTGTCTGTCCCGTTCTGCTCCACAGGTGGCACAGAGGTCCCAGCTCTCCTCCAATAGCAGGAAGAGCTCAGAGAGGCTGCTCCGCTGCCCACGGGTGAATCCTTTCCTCTATAGAGCATGAAAAGATGGGAGCTTCTTCTGTTTGGGAGAACATAAGCAAAGTGTAAAAGTAGACAAAACAGTAAATCATCTAGAGCAATTGGATTTGCTGCTTTTATTGCCTTTCTTGTAACATAAGAGCAAAGGGATGGTCAGAGATGAAATATGAGCAAATTCCAAAAAGATTAAAGGAAACGTAAAGTACAGCTGGAGCCTGGGATTCATTGCCAAAGGATGGCAATGAGGCTCAGAAGTCAGCAAGATTGGGGAAACGGACTGGACATTTCTATGAGCAACAGCAATGTTCAGAGGTGCTTTGAAAAGGCTCAAAACAGGTTTAGAAGGCATATGAAACCTGAGGCACTTGTGACATGTGCCCCAATCAAGCCTCTCAGCATTAAACTTATGACTTCAATATTCTACATTGTTTGATCTTTTGAGCCTGTAGGTAAACATACCTGTCAAACTTCTTTGATCTTAAGCAATATATTAATTTGCCTTTGTATCAAGACTATCTGCTATGAGGTGCTGCAGTTTCCCTGATGACGCTCTGTCATTGTCCACTTTAGGGGTGTTTAATCCCTTTGAAAAGTCCTGTCATCTTCTAGGACAAAGAATTCAACCTCTCCTTTTCCTTCAAGATTTGAGACAGGTGGAGGAGCCCAGTTCCCTTTTGGATATGTCTGTTTGGGCATTTCTTTGGGCAAAGCTGAATAACACAGCAGCAAGGAAGTCTTGATGTGAGCAGGGTTTTTTGTGGTCGGCTGCTAGTGATATGTTTGCCAGTTGGCCACTTCCAGATCTAAGTGCTCACACCCGACATGGGAGGAATTTGTAGTTGCTGGATCATTGCAGAAGAGATTTATTTATGTATTAATCTGTTCCAGTAAAAATACAAGCTTGCAGGATTTTCCTTGCACACTTTTGGGAATTATTGCTGGGATGTGTTCTTGGCTCACCTTCTGGGCAATTGCATGGGCATTGCACGCACTCCTCCCTTGAAATTATTGTCCGCCTGGGGCATTTGTGCTTTGAATGTGAGTTTTGTGCTGGGGATTAAGAATGAACCTACTGAGTAGAAAATATGAAATTCTTGTTTCAGAAGAAAAAGGACCTGGCTATCATCCGTATGTCCCTCTGGCACAACCGGGGAGAAAAGGGAAGGAACAAGAAACAGAGGCACCACAAGAAACAGCGGAGTCTTTTGTTTCACCCACACTATGAAATTTAGATCCACAAGCCAGAAATGAGATGAAAGCTTGCTCTCTCACTTGCGGAAAAAGACTTAGCAAAGTGCAGTGAGATATTTCAGATCGGTCTTATTCATCCGTAAGCTGTTTTATTTCCTTCTAACATTAGCCATCAAACAAAATATTTCAAGTGTTTTAGAAGCACAGTTACCTTTTGCTTTGTAAATAAGTAGCTATTCAACTTATTCAACTTTAGCTGTCTTTGAGATCTTTTTTTGATTCAATGGAAAGGTGATGACAGGTGCTGTCACACAGAAGTTAGTTCTTTCAGCATAACTGTCCGGGTCTTCGAATGATTTATTCTGTGTAAAATATTTGGCAAAAATAAAATCTCCTTATTCTGTTCAAACAACAAGGCAAAAAAAAATGATTAAACTAAACATTCCTCTGCAGCTGCCTGGTTAGAAGCTCCTGGTTAGTGAACAGCACCCGTGCGGTTATAGTGTCTAGTTTAGAGCCTATTAAACCGATACTCAACAAGTTTTCACAATAGAAGATGAACCAAATGCCAGTGCTTGTTTCAGTCCAGCACCAAAATGGGTTGCTGTTGTTTTTTCCTGGCATACAAACAGATTAGAGGCTTTAAGAAGGGAGGTCTCCATCTCTCATGCCCATGACTGTTCTCATGAGAAGCAGCCCGTGTCTGCCTGTTACAATATACCGACATACCAGCCTGTGGTGAAGTTAATCACAACCGACAGGGTGATAAGACCGATTGCAGCGTAACTTGCAATAAGTTTGTTTGTTTACAGATGAGATTTTGGAATAAACAAAGTGTTTGGTAAATCAAAGCGATCTCTCACTGAGCTGATATTACTATTGAGAAAAGCAACCTCTGATGACATGGAAACACAACTGCTTTGGGAAAGCCACTTAACTTAATTTCTTTTGAAATAGTTGGCAGGTGAACCCACTATTTGCTCATTTCAGGCAATGGAAAAAAATAATACTATGGCATTGCCATCCTTTAACTCTGCCCCATAGTCCCAAAATATTTATATTAGGTCCTGATGATATAAGCCTGTCAGTTTCTTCCCTTCTCTCTTGTTTTAAATAAGTTTACAGTCCTCTGGTATCAGGAAAAACAGCTGGGCTATCTAAACAGGATACAAATGTCTTTTCTAAATTCTTTATGTATATAAAAATACCCTAGTATTCAAATCCAGATATGATTCAGGTGAAGCTCTCAGTTTTTTCGTTCTTGGGTTGGCTGCATTGTTACTGTTTATCAGTGGCACTAGAATGGATCTTGTGCTGTTTCCGCATGTCCTGTCCTGCTGCTGATCTGTGAATTGCAACTTGAGCTTAGGATACCAACTCTTGGTCCCTCCTGCTGTGCTAATTGCCTTTGTAGTCTCCTTACTGAGGCATTTGGGATCTGAGCAGGCTCATGGATGTATTTAGAAAACACTGCCAAGATTTTTAATCTCTCTCACTCTTTGCTACTTCCAGGAAATACATTTATTTTGCTTTTTGAAGACTGAAACATGAATACATGGACTTTACATATAATGTCATTTAGCTCTTCTCTAAGTTCACTGAGACTGATGACTTAATACTTCAAATTATTTTAACATCTGAAAATCTTAAATGTGCTCTGTGAAAAGCAGTGCTTTTCTCACTGATTGGATCAGAAATATGGAACTAGCCTAATATTACATGTTGCAGCATTCTCCTTTAAGTATAGCAGACTGGTACTCAGGGATTTGCAGCTTGACCACAGGAAGGTTATGGTAGTTAGCATCTCTCGCTTGCCACCATTGCACCACTCACGTTTGCTAATGACCTTACCAGAAGTGAGAGAATTTTGCATTTTGATACCACGTAATGCCCAGAAGGCAGCACAGCAGAGCTGGGAAATACAGCTGACCTAGCAGCCCAGTGCGGTAATTGGTAAAATGTAAGACCCAAGAACTGGAGGGGCATCCTTCGTCTTTGTTTGACAGCAATGATTTCATTTGAAGCCTGCTAAAAACTGAAAATAGGCTTCCTTCTTAGATGGGTTGTTTGTCTTCGCTGCCTCTGTTGGCAGTAGAACCTTACCCTTCCAGCAGTGAGGACTCTTGTTTGCAGTATGGACACACTACAAGCATTGGCTCTTTGGCCAACATTTTCTTTCAGCTTGACTAGATCTCCCACCAGGGTGCTTGCCCCTGGGATTCAAGTAGCAGTAACATATCTCAGTTCTGCTTTTGCCAGGATGAATTCCTGCAGTTTTCTCTGGCATCGCGTATTCCCATTCCCTGACCGTCTTGGCAGCCCCTCTCTCCCTGAACTCCAGTCCAAGTTCATCTTCTCTGAACACAAATAACAAGAACCACATACACCACCCTAACTGGGATTTTACTGCTCTCCATACATTATCATATCAGCAATAACACTGTTGTGCTGGAAACACCCATCCAGTGTGGGTGGAATGCTCATCCAGTGCGGCACAGTATGCTTGGCCACATCCCGCACGTGGGGTGCCCGCTCCAAATGGGACATTTCCATCACCTCCAAGAATTGCTGACAAAAACTCACTTAGACTTTTTTTTTTTAATTTTAATGGGAGTTTTAATTAATTATTAAAAAGGGGAGTTTGTGTAATGAGTTTTAATTTGCTGGTTAAGATGTGTAGATAGGAACTGTGTGTTCACAGGCCAGGCAGAGCACAATGAGGAGGAGCCTGCAGCTTGCTGAAAAGCGAAGGCAGGCTTGCCTGGCGAAGCTCACTTTTGCTCAACCCCGTGACGTTTTTGCTGCCGTGGTGCTCTGCGCTCACTGAAAATCTTGTCCAGAGGTCACATGTTGCAACCTGTCAGCAGCTCTGACAGCCCGGGGACCGCTCAGCTCGCTGTGATGAGCTTGGTCGAGTTTCTTACGCACATTGTCGTAGCAAGGGCTCCCTTTGGCTCCCTCTCCACTGGCTCGCGTGAGACCCACCAGGGCCAAGAGGTGGCAGCTCCAGCGGCCACAACAGGCCTGGGAGGGCAGGGAGGTGGCTGCCCCTGCACTGCTGTGTCACGTCTGTCTGCAGCCAAATGCCATTCCTTGCTGCATGCCGGCGTTGTCGGGAGTCTCCCATTCAGCGGCATCCGTGGTCTTCCCTCTCTCTCTTGAAACCACCAAGATGTTTGAAATGAAACGTCTTGTCCTTTACAAAGGATCTTCCTCAGCAGGGAGCTTGCGGCATGTGGCCATGTGCACGCGAATTAAAAGCTGAGGCATTCCTGACATGGATCCTCTATTACAGCATGACTTTCACTTTGTGCCATTTTACATAAATTTGTTCAAAAACTGACTTAGCAGAGTGCTACTTTTCTGTGGAGAAGACTGCTCTCAGGCAGTTTGTAAGGGCAGCTGGGTTTGTAGTTAAGAGTGACTTCCTATTCTTGTTTCCATCCTTCGTTATGCTTGAGCTTAGTGAAAGCAATTTAACTGTGCCTGTAGTCAGGAACTCGGAAAGGTCTGTCTTCTTGTCAGCTGCCTCCAAAGTCCATCCACATTCTTAATTCCTTAGTGGTATCAACCTTATTTTTTGTCTTTGTAAGTTTATGACGTCCTTTACTCTGGCGTTTCATGCCGTCGATTTTAAGTGAGATCACTTCTACTTGTGGTTTGATCTGAATAGACATATTTGCAGAAATAGGCTCTGAAATATACTTTGCTTTCCTTATAATTATGTTGGCATTACTGAGCCATGCGATTAATTCATCGTACCAACTTCAGCCACAGCAGAGGTAGTATTGTCAAATTTAGTGCAGCTGGTACTGGAATAAATGCCTAAAAAACAGGATATTATAGCTGGAGGGAAGCTGAGAAGACTGTGGTGCCTGAGTAGTCAGAAAGAAAAGGAGAGCACTGCAGTTCAATTTGTTTTACTGACTTTTTACTTGTTAGAGCAAAACTTTGTTCAGTTTTGTTTAATCTAACAGATATTCCTTTACCATCTGAATCCCAGGAACTGTGGGATAGTGCTGGAAGCTGTTGGCAACCCTTCAAGTTTCCCTTTTGCAGAACGGAACTTTACATGAGTCTGCATGGTGTGTTTACACAAAACAAGTTTGTAAATACTTTTTAGACATGAGGAGCACTGACCTCACATTGCTCTAGTGTGAAGCCAACGTGACAAGAGGTGCTTAAAATCTCTAGGGCAGATAGAAAGGCGGAAGTGGAGGTATGCAGAGTTGAGGAGCTGGGGTAGGTATCTGTGGAAATACACTCGGGCAATCCTGGTTTAACACGTCCACCCATGTGAAGGATGCCCCTCTTCATGGGCACTTCCCACCCACAGCTTGCACTAACTGGGCAGAACGTGTTTTGTAATGCCTAATTCGAAGCATGCTGAGTCCGCTGGTAGTCTGCCCAGGGATTTCAGTTGCATTTAAATCAGGCTTTTAGAATACGCTCGCTTTCCCATGGTGAGCGCCTAGTTAAAATAATCCAGATTAAAGATATTGCCAAATCCTGTAGAGCCAGCTTTTCAAACAGGCCTTTGGACGGGCACCATGAGTGACATGAGCTGAGGGGAAAGTGATCCCTCACTTTGAGGCAAGATTTTCCTATTGATCTGCTTTAGGACGAGCAGTGAGCAGCCTGCCCAGTGCTTCTGCAGGGCAACCCAGTTTGCACATGATATAAACTGTCTCGGTTAAGGCAGGGCAGTAGCGTGCATGGAAGTGTGGATTCCACTATTTCAGGCTACCCTAAAAGTCTCTTCCTAGTGGACAGAATTTAAGTAAATATGAGCCTGCTATAGGCTGAAGGAGTCAAGTTGGTATAGTCTTTTCTGCTTGTTCATCTAAACCATTTTAAAATTGCACCCTCTTAAAAAAAAATAACTGTAAGTAAACAGGCTCTGAGACAGAAAGAAATGTGATTTTTAATCCTATTCAGGAACTTACTTCTATTTGTCTTCTTCTTGATAGCTCCCTGTATTGAAAGTTCCTTTACAAGTAGAGGGAAGATTAAAAAAAAGGAAGCACCTATTGATTAAGCACTAAGGTATCCTTCCATTTTAGGAAGAACAGAATTATTATAATACTAGCTTACTCAGATATGAACAGAAGAGTAATTTTTTGGAAGAAAAGGACATCTAATTTTTAAAACTTCCCTATGTCATTAGATTTTCAAAACAAAACCTTAAAAAGGTTCAACCAAGAACAACACAAAGAGAAGTGCAGGAAATGTTATTAATGAGAATGTTTCTACTGAAATTGGCGAGGTACTTACACAAGCTGCTGAAAGAAACTTGATGCTTAATTCTTTGAGACAATTTGGATGTTGCCAGAGGTAGTGTTCCACCTGCCTACAGGAAACTATCTGCAACTTTACATCTTAAAAAAAAAAATTAAAATTTTACATTAATCATCTCATTTACAAGCTCCTGGTACTATACATGTTGCTGCAGATTAAATGACTCATTGGCTGGGTTTCAAATAGTAGAAAGCAAGGCTCTGCTCCGACATCTTGCCTTTCTATCATGCTGATTAGGCTGCTATTTGCATTCTTTTCATCCCATCTGGAGCCCTCAGCACAAGGGACTGCCTGGCCATGAATGATTAAGATTAAAATTGGTCTGATAACAATCTGATGGGAATCACTATTTTGCTTCTGTGCTGGCATTTCAGCATGCCCGAGGTTTGCATTAGGTGCAGGGAAGCAAGCTACTGCGGTGGGAGTCGGCTCAGCAGGAGCGAGTGGTCTTGGCCGGGCTCTCAGATAGGGTATGTGGCTCAGGCCTCTGGGAGCGCTGAGGCCACGTGCGCTCCTGGTGGCATCTCAGCGTAGGAGTGCGTACCTGTAGGCTGGTCCTGAGCTGCTGCTGGCAACCCAGGCCCTGGCTTCAGCCTCCATAACTGCCTCCTCTGCCCCTCTCCTCAGGGGCGAAAGGCGGGTTTGGGGTCAGCAACCTGAGGAGACCTGCCGAGGTGAGAGACCCATTCACCGTCACTTGGCACATGGCACGTGCTTCTCCATGCACAGAGGGGGACCTTCCGTGCGGCAGAGGGGCTGGTGTGTGGGCAGAGACTGTCCCCACCCTGTGACAGGGCTCATGGTGACAGAACTGTCTCGGGTGCTCCCTGCACTGCCTTGTTCTCCCTGCCTTGCTGTGAGCAGGGTTAGGCCCAGCAGGAGGCTGTTGCCCTGCAAACTCACTGTTTACAAGATACTCTAGCAGTTTGCTAGTCCAGCCTGGTGTAAAGAATTTCTCATGTCTCAGAGGTCCTTAGAATGTGTCACATCACCCATAGCACTAAGGGATAGAAGAAGAGGTTTCCTTCAAGACAAGGATTTGCATTAGTGCCACAAAGTCAAAAAAAAAAAAAAAAAAAAAAAAAAAAAAA
>JAWLRI010001063.1:2654971-2675312 GCA_034781795.1 Crypturellus tataupa
AGAACTGGACACAGTGCTCCAGATGTGGCCTCACCAGGGCTGAGTAGAGGGGTAGGATCACCTCCCTCGACCTGCTGTCCTTATAATTTCAATCAGTAACTTCTGTTAGCATCTGCATCAGTACAGTCACCCTGAAATAAATGTGTGTCTGAGAGTCCAAGTCTTCCAGAGAGTAGCTCATGAGCTGGATTATCTTGGTTAGTCCTGTTTCATCTTTTGGCCCTTAGATAATGGTTCACTGGAAGCTACTTGAGATTTAGACCAAACTCTAACTGAGAGCAGTGAATTTGCTCCTTGACTTCCATGGAGTGTGTGCACGAAAGTGGTGCGCCCCATGAAGAAATGCTACTCTATCCTTCTATCCCAAACTTCATTCCAGTTATTGACTATGTCATTCCTGAGACAGTGTGATGCTGTGATACCTTCTGCTTATCCTACCTTTTTTTTTAAACTTCCCTTGCAAAATCATACTTGTCTCTTGTCCTGACTTGGGAAGATACTCAAACCATAACCACAACCACACACATGCACATATTTTTGGCTCACTCCTGGGATGAGCTTTTTTTCTTGCTTCTAAGTTTTGTTTTTATCTTTTAAGATAAAACGTAGATATTTCTTTGTATCTCTTCCTATTTCTTCATATTGCACCCATCTCCTACAAGTGCTTCGCCAGTTCTCCTTTTCCTGTCTGTCTCTGGCAAAACTGAGAAAAGAACAGCAGCCTAAAGACATTCTGAATAAGGAAGATCTGTAGACATTACCCTATTGCAATTTAAGAAAAAGTGTGTTTCAGTGTAACAAACCCTGAATACAGACATTGGAGTCCTTTAAAAAGAGAAAAGCATGATAACAGCCTCTTTAAAGGGCTACTCCTTAGTGCATTAATGACCTAGAATGTGGGTAAGTGCTGATGAACCTGCTTTCTCTTTTTTAAGGGCATAAAAGTTTAAGAAATTGTAATAAATATCCACCTTATATTCAGGGTTACCAAACTTGAAAAATCATAAATCTCATTTCCATGTGATATTGTGCATAGTATTTTATACAAAGCAGTAGACTCTGCTATCCCTTCTATACTAATTGAAGGTACAAAAATAGAGAGCCGATAGGGGTTCCCATTAGCCTGTAATTCCATTATTCAATATTATTTTTAGGACATAATCTCTTTTACCCATTTCATCATTTATATAGAAGAAAGAAACACTTACTATTGGAAATTGCCCTTCGCTGTTCCGAATGACTGTGATCAACAGCTTGGAGATCCTAATTGCAGCCTATTAGAAATAATGAGATTTGCATTGTAGAAGCCAGAGAATTATACGGATAAAGGAAAAAATTCACAACATGAAAGGTTAATATAAACATATACTGCCTGAGAGTGCAAAGGACACATAAATTGGTGGCTCATTACTGCAGACTGACCCACGGGTAAGAATGTCACCCAGTTCAGAGGCTTTCCCAGGAAGTTTGGCTGTAAAAGTTACAAAAGATAAGGACATGCTTGTGGAAACAGCTAAACTAATGAGAGTTGAAAGTTGTTTGAAATCTCCCGATGACCTCACAGATGGGATGCTTATTAAGGTATCTGCATCAGGCTCTTTTTTGTCTCGCAGACTGTTGTAAAGCTCTGCCGAGGCGTAGCCAACAGTCCGTGAAGGTGTCTCCATGCTTTCTGACATACCAAGAGGTTTTTTTTTCTTTTCTTTTCTTTTTTTTTTTTTCAATGAACTCAAAATGAAAACCAACATGCATGTCCGATTTTTGTTTGCGGGCATGTTTGTGGAATCACGCAGGCGAGGCAGTCAGTTATGATTACTTCATCAACACGGGGTCTGCCCGCTACCTACGTGCCTATCTGCTCGAATGCGCTGGTCAGGAGCCAACTGCAAATTTAGGTCTTGAAAGTCTGAAGAAAAGCGCTTTATGTGTGGGGGTCCCATGAAGGCTCCATAGCGCAATTAAGCCACGTTTTAACAAAAGGCTTGCCATTTTGCCGAGGCACGACATGAGTAATTAAAATATCATTTTAAAAAACAAATGAGTGCTCTTTTCCGCTTGCAAGTACTTTTTTGATGAAGATGGGGTAACAGGAATATGATTTTTGTTTATTCCATGGTCTCCTGGGAGGATCATTCAATAAACCAGTAACACAACCTACCTCCCCAAGCACCTAAGTGGACCTTCTCCCTGCAGCAGCTAAAACTGCTCGTAATGGAGATAGTTATAGCAATAGTTATTTCTCTCCCTGATGGAAAGAAATAGGTTTTCCAAGTACTTTTCTTTGTTTTGGATGACTAGGCAAGTTGGAGAGTGGAATGTAGAGTACAATCTGATACTTAGATTTTGCTTATAATGAAACAATGTTGGAATGGTGTTAAATCATCGCCGGGCCACTAAAAGAGTAAGAAATGGCAGTAGATGAAAAGAAGGGAGCTATAATTCTAGCCATAGCCAAAGATAAGAAAACAAAGATAAATTTGTGAGGGAAAAGTGTCAAAGGAAGCACATTTCAATAACTTTATTTCAGAAACCGTGTCATTCAATTACACACTTTAGTTAAGTAACCATGCAATGTAATTGTCATAGTGCTTTTGACCAGATTCTACTGAATATATCCCGCCAGACACAGTTCCAGTGGATAGCAGATATTCAGCTTCTTCCCTAGAGTTGTGAGGGATGGAGCTCACCGTTGCTATGGAATCCTTTACGTTAAAAATACATGGCTGCGAGATGCGGCCTGTAATGAGGAATTTGCTAATAGTGTGAGCACTGCCAAATCCCACTAAAATGTTTGGCAACATTTAGTTAAGGGCTTACATTTGTATTTAAAAGCTTAATTTAAGGTTCCTACAGGGGGAAGGAGCCTTTCCAGGTGATGGTTACAGTGCCCTTGTCTTCTCCCACCACACTTTCGCCTTGCTGCAGACCCTGCTCTGAATTAAATCAGCAAAGATCCCCAAGAATGCTGATTAAACCTAAAATCAAGGAAGACTCTCATCATAGCTCCCTTTGTCTGACCCAGTCCAAGGTGGGTGAAGGAGAACATGGGCATCGTGTCCCTGGAGGCCTCATTTTTAGAAAATATACTAAGTGACATGAGAGCTGTAATGAAAGCCTAGCCAGGCTGAGATGATGCTTTTGAGATGATCTGTTTATTGCTCAGTGAATGTATGTTAACTCGCAGCAGGTACTTGGCCCTACACCTTCTCTGCAGATCGCTTTTAATTCTTGCTCTCCCAGCCAGCCTACCAGCTGCTTTTAGTTAGAACTGGCATTTCCATTCAATAGACTTTTCCCCTATGTACACTGAAAAGTAGGGCATTTTTTTTCCTCTGAACAAAGCTGTTTTATAAACTTCGATTATGTGTGAACACTTCTCAATATTGACATGGCAATTTGAAATCTATGTTAGCAATAGGACTGAAAATGATAGAAAATTTAAAGTGCTGTGCCTTTTAGGATGCTCAGAGTTAGGTGGGAAAGAGAAAGTGTGTGGCTCTTCTTGGAAGTTACTGAAAATTACTGAGCAAAGTGCATAAATATTCACACTTATTGAAATTTGTAATTTCCAAGCAGCCACCAGTTGTTATGCTGTAGGACAAACTCTAGGGGGACTGGGGAGGGAGGGCTGCAAGTTCAGCAAAGGTCATAATTCAGCTTTCAAAGCCCTGTGGTGGATCTGAACTTCTGAACTCAGTATTGTCTTGGGTTTGTCCTCTTGTCTTTATGCCCGTGTGCAGCTGCGATGCTCTAATATTTCCATTTTCCCCAGAGTGCTGTCATGTGATTGTATATTGAAACGAAATAGAGAATGATTTATTGTGCCGGATCCGTTTTTTTCCCTCTTCTGCATATGGATGTGAATCTAGGGCAATTTCCCATGCTCCTGGAAGTAGATCTGGCTTGAAAAAAATTCTAGAATCAACACTAGAGAAAAACATTCCAGAACACTAGAAAAATAGGAGCATTTCTGTCTGCCTTCCTGTGTTGAACCAGTGGGTTTTCATTTAGTTTGCCAATAACTGAGAAATGTCTTACATTTAAGTTCTCTAAACCCTTTCCCACTATTGCATTTTATAATTCTATGCTACTGAATACACAAATGATGTTAAAATAACAGTCATATAATACCCCTGAATTCTCAATGTGAAATTAGTGTAAGTTCAAGATAACTGCAAGAAAGAGCTGTTTTACAGAAGAAAAGTGCCTATGAAACAGGAATTCAGAAGGAATTAATGATAAAACTCATTATAAGTCTTTGTACGCTGGCAGTGCAGCAAAAATCCAGTGATTAACTAAGACATTCAAACGTGAATTAGTTGTATAGAAACAAGTGCACAATTCTTATGTTAAATGAGGCACAGATTAAATATCCCTCACTTAAATTGTTAAATTTATGATGTTAATAAAGTAATTCATGTTGTTTTAAACTCTCATTTTATCCTGATATTCTCAGGGGATAAACTTCTGACAATCTCTCTGAAGACCCAAGGAAATCTTGCAGTGCCTGGGTTGTTTTTGCCAGATCTGCATTTTATTACTCCTTTTGTTGTAAGATTTAGTGTGAGTGCAGTGAAAGTGTTTGTTTTAATGATGCTTGAATTCATGGTTGCTTGTCTTGGTATTTGATCCTATAAACTCCTAGGGTGAGTAGCTAGAGCTCCTCAGTAGCCCTTGTCACCTCAGGACCTTCAACATCGGGGCTTTCAGGAACTGTTGTAGTACAAATCATAAATAAATACTGCTCAGAAGAAAAGGCAGATCAACAGATGTATTTTCACTTTGCATCATTCATCTAATGAGAATCTAGTCATTTTTTGACACAGGAAATTTATTGTGGTGTGAATGATGAGGGGAGGTTTTTTCTCAGTAGAGGATAGCAGAAGTTGTGGCCGACTAGGATAGATTTCCTCCATAGTGCTGGCAGTCACAACTCCATGAAAGCCAGAAGGATATCCAAGGGCTCATCCGAGTGGGACTGTTGAGAAGAAAGAGCTCAAATATATGGCACTTGTGGAGAGTTTCAAAGGCTTGGAGAGCCTTTGGTTCCTACCAATTATTTAATCCTGACCTCTGATTTCTCCCTCAATATATTTTATTTTCCCCAAAAAGCAGAAAAGAAGGGTGAGAGCTTTCCAAAATTTTAACATTAACATTCTTTTCTACTGCTCAAGGAAATAATAAGAAACAAGACAAATAAAGGGTGGTAATTTATTTGTGATTTTTCTGGCTAGTGCCGGACGTGTACATCTGCACCAGTCAGCGTATGACCCCAGGGGCTGACTAGGGGGCCTGGGAAGGGGACAAAGGCAGATTTTGCTGAAATAACTTGTATTTTCCTCATTGGAACAAAATGTAATGCTCTGGGGAAGGCAGGACCCCGCAAGCTGGGTGAGATGGCAGCGTGGCAGTCATCACTCTCCAGCTTGGCAGGCGGCAGTGGGTTTTGCATCTCGGCCGGCGTATCAAGCCCGCTGCGGTAGCTCGGATGATTAAATCTGAGGATAACAACGCTGCGACCTGCGGTGGCGGGGGCGATGGGCTGCCCTTCGGATCGAATCACAGCACGACGGCTGAGCTGTTGTTTTAACCCTAACAAGGCCCGTCATTAAAAGTTACTGGAGCCTGACTTTCCCCCATTCCCTCCCAGCGGCCCTTGGCCGGGGCCGCGGGTGCTGCTGCCTTTGAAAGCAGCCGAGCGGCGGCCCTGCTCGCTCGGCTGCTCGCGGCGCCTCACGACGCCGGGCGGCGAGAGCCGGGACAGGCCCCGACGGGGCTGCGTGTGCAGGGAGCCCCGTGCTGCGCGGCGCTTCCTCGCCTCCGTCCGCCGCCTCTGAAGGGGCCGCTCGAAAACCTCGCGCACTTGGTCAGCCCCTGCGAGTTCTCCGGCCCAGTGTCCCTCGGGGTATTTGGTGAAGGAGAGTTTTTCTGAGTTTGTTGATGTTATCTAACTCCATGAAGGACAGAAGGGTTCTGGCTGAGTAGGGCTGCCTCATTAGTTATAATGCCCATTCATTAGCTAGGAGAACCTGAAGGCTCTGATTCAAAAGTATCGAGCACAGCATTTCAGAAAAGCTTGCTGTCAGCAGTGCCTTTTTCCTAGGTCTGTTCATTCCCATTTGGCCACACCACAGGTATCAATAATGATTTCTCTGCATGTATTTCTTTATCAGCAAGAAGCTGACCACAAGCTAGGAATACAGAGAATAACCAAAGAGCAATGAAACTCTCAAAAGACCTTCAAATGTGCCTATAACATACTCTAAAAACTAAGCAAAGAGTTTAAGCAAAAAGTGTCTGCTTAGAAGATCTCAGTAAATGACTGGAAGCACCTGAGGGTTTTTTAATGGAAGTAAATATATATATATATATATGTATGTATGTATGTATGTATGTATGTAAGTATTTTAAAATAAAGGCTCCTGGCGTAGTTTGGCCCAAGCTGTCCCCATGCAAGTTCCACACTGCCCCTTCCTCCCTCTCCTATCCCCTCCTAAGAAGATCTCACAGCTCCTGGGATGCTTTTAGCCTGGGATTGCCAGGGGTAGCAGTGCTAAAGAGATTGCAGGTTGCTGCTGCTTTGTATTCCTTTCACCTGAACAAAGTTGACAATGCTGATTTTTTTGAAATCAGATGAACCAATTTTCTCCTAATGACTATTTCAAAGAAATTTCCTGACAAGAAGCTTTAAAGTTATTTGGTAAAAATTATGTGACTTTGTCACATAAACTCTACATGTGACTGGAGCCTGTGTTTCCAGAGACCTTGCCAGTTTGGTTGGCCTATTAGGTCCCATTTGATACTGATAGGGAATCCCTATTTTCCATACTTCTAACATAAATCCCAAACTGGATGCAAGGAAACGTGAATAGACATTTTTTATCCAAAGCACTCTGTTCCTGGTGATGCTGTGTATTTTAATCATTTGCAGTGTACTTCATGCTAAGCTCCTTCCAACTTCCACTCTTCCTTCCTCCAGATGCCCTTCAACTCAGTCAAACTCTGGAAGCAATGATGACTCAAAGGTGCTCCTGCTGACATGTTTTAAATTGAATTAAGCCAATGATTTACAAATCCAAGACATCTTTTTCTTTTTAATGGATAAAAACATTAGCTATAAATTCCTGAATCCTCCTGGTCTGTGCCCAATTAAATGTGGTAAGTAAGTTCTTGCTCTTTCCCCAAATTTACAGTTGTGCATGACAATCTGCAGAGCACATCTGTCTACAGCTTTATTATTCAGTAAATTTCATCTGTATGGTTCATTGGTAATTAAAGTAATAAACACCATAGAGTCACTAGTTCACTCAAATAATTGCAAGGAGATGGAAAAAAAAAACAGTCCACAGAAAATCCAAGGAAAACAAATATAGCCACTGAAGGCCCCTTTGCTTTTTCTTTCATTCTTCTCATTTCTTTGGTCACTTACTTCTGCATCCATCCAAGCGCCAGCATACCTCCTACTGCTGGAGCCGTTGGTTCAGTGTGATGAGCTTTCAGATTTGCTCCCACTTGGTTAAGATTCATATAATATCATTAGGACCAGCTGCATTTAAGCAGACTAAATAGGACTGCAAGTAGCAATTACCGCAGAAATAAAATGTTGCTGCCTTTCCATCCAGGTGACAGCTTCTCCTCCTGTGAGTCTACACGATACAGGAGCAGCCACTATTTGCTCTGCTGCAAGGGCAGCCCTGTGGCAGCTTCCTGTGCAATTTCATGTTCAATTTTCAGCCTCTGCACCAATCACCATTTTTCACATCTCATCCAACATCACTTATTCTGAGATTTTTCCACACTCTGAGCCACGTGTGTTTTGAATGATATCCCTTGCAATGAATAAACTCACATTTTCACAGGTTGCGCCATTTAGGCATTAATCCCTCAAATAGCTGAATAAATATTTTGTAAATATTGTAAAAAACGAGTATGAGACTACTCTATTGATTTAGATTCTTTCTTCCTATGTTTCTAATCTCTGCTCCCTCGGTACCCTGGCTCATTCTCACCTTGGTTTGTAATTCTCCGAGGTTATTTAGTACAGGTGTTGGACAAAATTTTTTTCTAGTCTCTTTCACAAATAATAAATATTTTTATAGAAGTAATCACATAATTGGATATTTTAACTCACCCACTGTGAAAATCTCAATCAAATTATCATGTGGATGCATTTTCTGGACAATGTTGGCTGTTGAGAAAGACAACACTCATTTGCTTTCATCTGCTAAAATACGAATCTCACTTTGTAATATAGTTATAGGTAGTGGAGCAAAATACTTGGTTTCAAAGTGACATTTTCCAGAGAGTAAAGAAGATAAAGGTTTGTACTTTGGCTAGGAGGTGGACATTGATGAAAGGGATCTAATAGCTTTGGAAACAAAGAGGGAAAACATTGCGGGTGAGGAATTAAGGAAGATGCCAAGGAGCTGTCATCTAACGGGCTCTTCAGAAACCTGGCCGTGAGAAGAGCGCCAGACTGGGGCTGCTTTTGGAAAGCGCTAGAATCACGTGGCAGTGCTCCCGTCCGGGGGGGCTGCTCTTTGCAAGAGCGAGGATTTACTGCACCGTGCGGAGCCTGCAAGGATTCATCCTGCCTGCTGGAGCAACTCAGCACCCAGAGGGTGAAAATGCAGGTTAAAGTCAGCCCTGCTTGTCTTCTCCGCTTTCTGAGTGCTTTCTCTGGGTCTGCAGGAGGTGAAGCAGGTTCCCACATAGTGTATTCATTAAAATATGTTCTTTATAGAGACAGAATGTCCAAACACATCAACATTATTTCAGACATTCTTAAGTGAAAAAAAAGACTCAAAACTAAGCCATAAAGATGCTTATCATTTTGTCACTGGATTGATTGAGCACTTGGCATAAGTGTAGGCTTTTAATGGGAAGAAGACCATTAGCACAACTGCTGATTGCCTGTGTGCTGGAGGGTGGCTGAGTAAACTGGAATTCAAGCATGACCCTCTTCTGCTGGAAACTGGCTGCTGGGGTGTAAGACCAGCAGGGTCTGAGCCACCAGCCTAATCCTTTAAGCCAAAAACAGTAAAAAATGTCCTGGTCTGGGTTTTCAGGAAGACAATTTTCTTCTCTGTTCTTTCAGGTTCACACCCACTAAATGTTGCTCTGGATTTCAGGTTAGGATTAATATGCAGTCTCCAAAGGGCAATCTTAGTTTATTCAAAAGTAGAGAGAAGGGTTTACACCATGCAAAACCATTGAATTTCATATGTGTTCCGCCTAAGCACATAAATCTTATGCACAGCTAGGTGCAAATCAGCTACACTGCCTTGTCGCGCAGCTGGAGGTGCCAGGGGTGGCAGCTGCCCTGTGTCTCCTCTAGCACACTAAATCAGGCCAGGAGGTGTTGCACCCCAGCTGACCAACATTATCAATACCTCCCTCTGGTGACGGATTCCCTCTATAGGACAAACAGAAGAGAAATTACAATTAAAAAAAATCTTTTTTTTTTGTTTGTTTTAATGTTCTAGTTTTATATCTTCCATTTGTTTAAGTAGCCCTTTAGTCTGGCTGTGCCGTCACTTTGCATCTGAGCATTTTAACATATTTTCCTTTAATCCTCTGAGTATTGTTTTTCTTGTTCCCATTAGCGTGTGTCTCGTGTCAGGGCAGTGCTGTGTTTTCTGGATGACACCTCCTAACAGCAGCCAACATTTCGGGCCTGTCTGTGAATGAGCTGATTGTCCCAAGACCTAACCCAAGGCAGGCAAAGATACAACAGATAGTACCTCTGTGCTTGTTCTCTGAAGCCTGGCCTGGGAACAAAAACAAAGTTAGTGTTGGGTATCACAGTTATTGCTCACATGGTTTTTCTCTTGCTTTTCTGTGCAAATATTCGTTTATTTTCTTCATAGCAAGTGCTTCTGTTCCCTTTTGTGTATAGTCATTTCTGACATGCATCTTGTACAGCCTGTGAAGTGGTCCTGAGAGCAGGTAAATGTGCTGTCTCCAAAAGATTTATACCCTAAGGTTATATTTTCACTGAAAAAGAACTTCACATTTGCTTTGCTAAAGAAATCTCCCTTGAAGTCTGACAGAAAATATTCTGTAGACATTAATAAAAATTGCATAGTTAAAAAAAAAGCTATAGAACTTTCTGTGGGCAAGAGAGAAACTCAGCATGTAATGAATGATTCAGATTAGAATTTATCCTTTTGCTTAGAAGACATCTGCTTCCCATTTGTAAGCAGCATACACTGTGCTCTACAGATGCCACACACTGGATCAATAGGTTTCTTAGCAGTTGTCACAAAATATTGAGGGGAATTTTACATATCTGAATTACTTTTTGTCAGACTGAATTGTTCCCCCTCAATATTGAAAAAGTATTCTTAAAGCCTAGAGACATTTTCTTGGCAACCAAGATGTGATTTTATGGAAGTATTTGAAATGGCAGAAGTACTGAACGTCTCATAATGGTGATTCACACGAGCTGTGCTCATTTGGTGAATTTTCAGTTGTAGCCTCTAGGCAGTATCACAGCACAGAGAGCAGATACTTTGGGATCGTAATTTTACATACTCATTTCCTTATGCACTGGTGGATCACAGAAAAATTACCGGTAAATCATGTAAGTCTGTGTTTTGTAACTTGACAGAGCTGAAAGCAGCAAATATAATACTGGTCCTGAGCAAATGTGTGAAGTCGGTAACCTATGGGCCAGCCTGCTGCTGCATATGCAGTTGGTTCAGTGTGAGTGAGGAGGGGTGAACGTACATACATGCCTTCAGGAAGAATGATCCACTGCTTAAAAAGAAATGAAGGGTTCCTCAGCCAGCGTTTGGAAGATGGCCCTAGAGGAGATCTGTATCAGGTCCCTGTGCTGAGAGACATAGGCTGCGATCAGAGATTTGCTGCGAGCACTTGTCCCATGGGCTTTTTTCAAGCTTCCAGCATCTAACTGAAATCTTCTTTGCTGCCAGTGAAGATAATTTCTTCTTATCTTTCCTGAGCGCCTGTGAGAGAACTCTCTTGCAATCCTCTCTCAAGCCTCCTTGGATCAATTCACTGCGAGACTATTAATCCTCCTCCCCAGGCCTGCCAGACTAAGCAAGCTCAGTCTTCTCTCATACTTAATGCTTCCATGTCTTGTCATCCAGTCTCTGTCTCCCCAGTTTCTCTCCCTCTCGCACAGGCGAATGCAGTGAGGCAGCTGAGGCCTTTCTGAGCTACGAGAAGAAATGACATATGATGCGCTTGCTAGTTACAGCGGAAATGAAAGAGCAGTAAATTATTACTCCACAAAGGGAAGATATGTTACTGCAATGTGAATTACACGCTAACTTCACAAGATGTGAACAACACTTTGTCTCTCAAAGGGAAATAAGGAAGAAAAATAACTGTGGCTGCCTCTGATCCCAATCCCAAGGGAGGGCAGAAAGGCTTTGGTAGCTTGTGAGGGTGGGAGAAGAGACTCTGAGAAAAAAATATATCCTTACAAAACCCACATTATCTCCACTTTTTGTCTCAGAGCTTTTAATGTCCTTTATCCTTTTGAGTAGTATTTCTCTTATTCTGTATCATTTTGATTTCTTTAAGAGCTTGCTGTGGTGGACCTTCTTCAAATGTCTTTTAGAAATCCTGACAGACAGTATTAGTCAGGTCTGTCATGTTCAGGTTTGTTGAATTCAATAATGCTTAACAGATTTGTGAGGTATGACTTCTATGTACAAAAACCTTGTTAGCTTTTCCTCAATATGCTTTACTTGCTCATGTGTCTCCTAGTTGCGCCCTTTAGCACAGATTTCCTATTCTGAAAATTCCCTGATCCTCCTTGCAGTTCCTTGAAGTATTGAAATAAATCTTGGTATTAATGGGAAGCATTTTGTTTTGGTCTTGAGAAAGGTTAACATAGCTCTTTTGCCTTCAGCATCATGTTAGAATTAATAGATCAAGCTCCCTGAAGTGACCAGGCTATTTGCTTTGCATGCAATTATTACAATGAGCTTTTAAATTAGGTATCATCGTCCATCCAGAAGAAATAGCAGTCAGAACTTCTTGATGTTTGGGAATTGCCCAAGGCCCCACTAAAGTCCTGAACCCCTATTTTCTCTCTTTTGCTCTTCTCCAACTTAGTATCCTACTAGAAATCTGCTCTCAAGGCAGAGACCTCTGCCATCCTCCCCCCAGGGTCCCCAGCTGAATCTAGCAGCTTGATTTGTTAGTTAATGTGTAGAAAGAGGTGTGCAAGACATATGTTCATGCTACACTTACTGGGGCCTTAGAAAAACTTGCTGTAGATAGTAGGCAGATAAGAGAAGGGGCGTTATTGTTCCAGTTAACACTTTCCATTCACTGGAAGTGCATTACGGGAATTTATTTCAGTCCCCTGGCTCAGGGAATTACCTTGCTCATTGCTCTTCCAGCTTCTCAAGGCCAACAGGGACAATGTGTGGAGGACCCAAACTCCAAAGTTTCCCATCGCGTTACAGCCTTCTGGTTAAATCTCAGAGCCCACATAGCGTGACTGGCTTGTTAAGCCCAAGGTGTAGCGTGCCAGGACGGTTGCCAAGTTTTCAGACTATGTCTTTGTTGTCTTTCGGGATGGAGACTGCCAAGATATGTGGTTTGGCTGAGTGGAAGCACTTTTTGTTTCAGTATGTCAACATAGCAGGCTGGTTGATCAAAACATATTATTCCTAAGTTCCTACATGCAGGGATACTGGCAAAGAAAATTATTTCTTTATCATTTCAGCAGCTAGGCACCACAGGAAGTATTCCTGCCTGTGATGTTTGCCTTTGCTTCGCTATATGTTTAGGAAAACTGAAACAATTGAGACTTTATATCTCATAAAGGGGGAAAGGAGAAAGCTCTTCTTGCCATCAGTGAATGGAAGGAGAGGAAATGAGAATATTGACCACAGGTCTTTAGGTGCAAAGCTTGAAAAATGTGGGCACTAAATAACCAAATGATTCCTCATTCACTACCCACCTGCTCCCAGGACTGAGGGGCACCCAGCTGTGCTTAGCAGAAAACTCAGGACTTTTGCTTTGCTCATGGCTTCTTGTTGCCTTCCTGTGTCCTCCAGTTATGGCCTGATCACCAGATACTCTCATATTTGCTGTTTATTCGTTCTCCGTACATTGCATTGTACATGCCTGTTCAGCCTACTATATGATAACTATATGGACAAGTCTGGCCCTTTGGGTTATCCAGGTCTCCTTGCAGAGATGCTGGGCAGAAAGAAAGGGAGGCTTCATCATTTGAAAATTCTGAAATTGCAGGTATAGGGAAAAAAAGCTTTTCCTTTTGTTTTCTTTTTGCATATTTTACAAACATAATAGTGTAAGCAGAGCCATAGGACCAATCTTTTGTAGCTGAGATTAGTTTCTGGCTGAAATGGCAGGAGTGAATAGAAAATACATTAAAAAAATGCACTTGAAGCCACTCCAAAAGTCTTGTTGGGTAGTAATCTCCTCTGTGAGGATGGTTCACAAGCATAATAAGAACCTGCCGATCTCACCACCCGGACATACTTAGACATTCAGTAAAAGTAAATTAAGTTTTCAATTAAAATGAAAAAAAATGTTTGGGGGTGAAGGAAAGCTGCTCTAAAGAAACCACAGGTGGGATTAGGCAGAGGAGGGATTGATTCTGCTGCTGTTGTTTGCAGTCAGTGCTAAAATACAGTAGTCAACAGGTCACCTGTTGAATTAGTTGACAGAAAGGATGTCAAAAGGGGAATTACCAGACTACTGTGGATTTTGGTAAAATGTATTTTAATGGGGAAGAGTCACGTGAAAGTACACAGTGGAATTCGCTACTTTGTCAGTGCTGTGCAGGACACATAAATCACTTGCTGACTGGAAACAACTGCAGGTGGCACAAAAGTTGGAAGAACAGGAATAAACCACTAAGAGGGGCCACAGGAAAAAAAGAAAAGAAAAAGAAAAGCAAATTCTGTCTCTTGTCAGCTGGAGGAGAACGATCAAATTTTGGGAAGGGGTGGAAGAAGGAGCCTGTGTTACTGCTGTGTGCGCGCGGCGGGCTTGTGCCACGCAGCATGAGCTGGTGCGGCTGTCGGGGTGCAGGAGCCGGGACGGGACTGTGCGGAGCTGGCACAGCCCCAGCAGGCAGGGAAGAGCTCAGGAGGGTGCAGTGGTTTGGAAAAGAGCAGGTTAAAGGGGCACCATTTGTTTAGATGATGGAGGAGAACGCCGAGGGGTGATTTGATCAGAGTCCCTGAGTAAGGACACCGAGGCAGGGAGATACCTGATCCTAGCGGGCTCTCTAATCCAGCAGGTAAAGGCAGAACCAGATTTGGTTTCTCAAAGATGAAATCATACAAGCTTAGCCTGAGAATGTGGTGCCAACCGTGAGCAAGGGACCCAATCAACCCCGAAACAAAAGGAGGTGAGAAAGTTTCAGTGCTCAGAGTCCCTAAATGAAGGTCGAGGTTTCTGCCCGGGGCTAGACTATTTGCTCAGGTACAGGTAGAAAACTAAGCCCTCTCAGTCACTGTTTGACAGTCCCTGGTTCACGCTGTGCCAAAGACCTGATGCAAAGTCACGCGCTCTCCGCAGGTCCTGTGGCTGAATATAAGGTTGATGAGGTGGATAAGCAGGATGAAGACCTCTGGTCCATACTGTGTGGGAAGTTGTCTGCAAAGTTCGGCATCTTACATGCCGAACTTTGTCGGTATCATCACCACCATCACTGCTGTCTGTGCTGCTGCCAAGCAGGGCCACGTTTGCTGAGGGCTGCAGGAGCCCCCTCCATGTCCACCGCTCCAAAGGAAACATCCATGCCTGCTAACTAACCGAATACATAAAAGAAATTGCTTGCCTTCCCTCCCTTGTCTTCCCTCCACTCTTCCCTTCTTTCATTAAACCCTGACCTTAAGGATCACAGTAGTTTATTACTGAAGAAAAAAAAATCCTATGTCAGAACAGTAACTGAATCTCTATTTCCCTTTATTACTGAATAGTAGGAAATCTAATCTATACTGCCCTACTGGGTGTGTTTGGCTGCTCTTCAAACTAAAACAAGCCTTGGAAGATTAAAGTGGTGCTTGGCTCCAGATCAGGTGAATCAGCATAGTTAAAATGCCACCGAATGGCCTGCAGGATGGCCTCTGTTCTGTAATTACACAGGCTCTTTATGCCGTACAGGCAAAGGAAGTGATTTAATTTATCTGCTCTAATTGAATATGTGATATGAGGAAACAGTGATATGTCTGTGTAAAACGTGCTTTAGGGGCTTATGTTGAGAAAGAGAACAGGCTAACTGTAGCTGCTCTACTCTAACCTAATTATAACTTTACCATTAGTAGTTACACTCTTACATGCCATTTATGTAACAGACTAATAGCAGTTTTGGGTTGGATATGTGGCATAGAACTTCACATGGGACCTCTTCCCTACTTTTTTTTTATGCTTTGTAAATTTATTCTGTGGTGTAAGGTATGTTACTTGGTACAAATCTGATAGCCACTGAAATGAAATGAAATTTGGTTATTACAGAACCAAGAGCAGTGAAAATATTAGGAAAAAATAATTCCTATAGACTACAATGGAAGCTAGGTTGGACCACGCATCACTGTGGTGATATCCCATTAGCTGGGAAACAGTAATGTTTCTTTAAAAGAAGTATTTGAAACTTAATAGTTATTAATTTGAATCTATTTCTTTTCTATTAATAAATGTCTGATTCTAAGAGGGCCACTTTTGGTTACAAAAGCCAGGGCCAGTCCTGAAATTTTAGAAAATGGTGTCAATGAAAAGAACCAGAAGGAGGATATATGATGCATGAAGAAGGAAAAGGATTTAAGAAATCAAACTGACAAAATAAGTCAAACATGGAATAAGAAAATGGAACAGGTTCTTCCACTGTGCCTTTCTTATCTAGAAGTAATGAAGGTCATAGATAAACTGTGAAGGGAACTTGTATAAAAAATAATATCATCCATTTAGAAGGATCAATTTACCACAGCACTATATGTTTTGTGTGTGTCTTCTCATGTTTTCATTAGCACTTTCTAAAGAAGAGTCTTAAAACCTGCCCCATCAGTGAAGAGGATAAACACTCTTGAGGAAAAATTGTTATTTCATTTAGTGTGTTTATTCCCGATTAGTTGGCACTGTCATTTCACTACGTATCATTGATTTATAACTGTAGTAAATCTGCAAAAGGACTTGATGTTCCCACTGTTCTGAGATGAGAAAACACGCCATAAATTGGGTTACAGCTTTTTGATGAACATTAAAGCTAGGATTTGGAGGAGGGAAGAGCCTGTGAAAACCCTGGCCTTGCTGGCAGCGAGTTGACGCCCGGGGAGCCGTCTCCCGCCCGTAGCTTGGCCTGGGAACTTCAGACCAAGATAAAAGAGAAAGGGTGTTACCTGTACCGTCCAGGGAGGTTTTGGCAGCGTTACTCTGGAAGATTTCCAAAGGAAATTGATATTTCTGGGAGAAACGAGTGGCTTACTCAGCTCCTGAATTTAGTGGTGCTAATAAGATGGGGAGCAAGGTGCCTGGTTTCTATAACCTGAGCGGTGTTTGAGCGCTTTTTGCTGGCTCTGTGATGAGTTCCCAAGGGCAGTGCCCTTGCTGCTAACAAGCCAGGAAAGGTATTAGGCGCGAGCTGGTGTGTCTGACATTCAGGAAGTGGGTGTGTGACTGAAAGGATGAAAAACAGCATGTAGGATCCCCGAGGGCTGCGCCGTGATGCACATGCCAGGGCTGTGGGAAAGGTGTGGGTCCACGTGAGCCTTCCAAGAGCCCTTGGCACTGCAGGCTCCAGGTCCCGCGGCACCTTCCAGCAGAAGCCTTCCCCGATGCCCTTGGCCGTCAGTGAGCCGGGATGGGCTTTGGGGCTCCCACGACCTTTCCTATTTATTTTGTCTTTTGGAGCAGTGAGGATGCCACGGCAGCTAGGCTATGGGCTGCTGGCAAAAGCAGATATGCTGAGGAGTGAAGGCAGCAGAGCAGAGCATGAAGAGCAGGAGGTCATGTGAAGGAAGGGAGGGAAAATACGGCGCCGCTGAGAGGGAACGGGAACGGGAGGACGGGGGCTGCATAAAAGGACAGCAAGAGAGCGGGTCACTGTTCGGTGACGCTGATTACAGTCCTCTACTACCCCATGGCTTATATAACCTCATAAGTCTGTAAAATGGTTTTTGCTACCCCATAGCTTATATAACCTCATAGGTCTGTCCTGTCTGACTACTGTCTGCTAGCTTTAAAGCACACTGCTACACACACACTCAAAGCAGTTCTCACACAGGCTTTAGTACAATTCATGTGACACAGCAACTACTGTCCTGAAATTGTAAAGTGCTAATACAAATCTTTTCTCTTCCCCCAGTTCAGTTTAACCCAGTTTCTCAGACGACTGCTTTGTTTCCTGCCTCTGTTAGCTCTGATAGTGTAAAAACATATGGTCTACCTAGTGCACTGTATGTGCATGCAGCCACCTTCGCAAGGGAGTTTGCAGCATTCTAGTTAGTTAGTTCTCATGTTTTGAACTTACAAATAAGCTTCGCTTAATCCAAAACACCCACTGAAGTTTTTTGTTTTGTCTCTGATAATAATACCTCCGACGTAAGAACGTAACCTGTCACGTGTAGGATGCATGTTAGCCCTGTCTGTGGTTTCATTCTTTTGCCTTACTGCAGTGCAGGCTGTTTTTACCTCAGTCGTGCACATGCTGTGGAGCGGAGCTGTCATGCACAGGAACTGCGGTCAGCTCAGCACTGCTGCGTTCTTGGGAAAGGTGAAAATGGTGCGGGGTGGGGACGGGCTGATCCTCCCAACCCCCATGATTTTCGAGTTCATCCCTTGGGGAGGAGACCGCTCAGCCCAACTCCTATGGGTGGTATCTGCCCCTTGGGAAAGTCACCCGAACCCGAGGAGAGCAGAGCGCGTCCTGGTGAAACGCCGCGATGAAACCTCTCTCTTTGCCAAAAGAAAGCTTGGTAAACTGTGTTTGATTCGGAGATTCGCGAGCTTGTCTGGATTAATGGCCTCTGTCCTCTCCTAGAAACGTCATGAGAGTGAAAGAGACCCATCGCCTCGCCTGCACATTTTTGACCAAAAACACAGCATAGGATGCAATCCTGGGGACTGCTTTCCATGTCCTTCTGCATCATCAGCATCGCAGAGTCTAGGACCTACTTATTTATTTATTTATTTTTCATTATCATCAGGTATTTTTTCTTAAAACAAACATTTTTTAGATCAGAATAAAAAGAGTCAAGAAATGTGTGAAGGATTGATTTCTTCATTCTTTTGCTGATCTGAATAGCATAAAAACAGAATTACTTTCAAAGGTAATAAAATAGATTAATTTGGTATATCCTACATTTTAAAGATGATATAGTCAAATTTGGCTTTGGAATTTTCTGAAATGACTATTTTTAGGACTTCTTTTAGTTTTACAAAATATTTCCCAAATGTAACCAGAATTCTCAAACCTTTCCTAAATCGTTAAGACTAGAGATTGCACTTTTTATAAGACATTCAAAATAAAAACATCACTCAGATCTGAGTGAGGCAACACTTCAAGAATTTCTAAATACAGGAGCCATTATACAGTTTTGTGTTATTAAATATGATGGTAAGGGTGGCAACATAGTCTTGTGCTCCAGTGTAATTAACTTCTTTCATTTTTCCCATGAAAAATGGGTACTTTAAAGTGTATTCTCAGAAAATGCCAACCTCTCCAAGTTAGGTAAATCATACCAGAGATTAATAGTCTCTGCATTACCCTCTGTTCCATGTAATTAGGTAGGTCTGGCCTTTTTAAAATGTGACTAGAAAAACCTCAAGGCACTGGATGGGGAATAGAAAATTCAGTGATGAGAATCCTCATTTGAAAAGAAGACAGATGGAAGAGAAGATTCATGAAAATAGTAAGTGAAGTGAAAGTAAAGATGATAGAGTTTGAAAAGGGGATGCGTGTTAAGTGAAATAGTATTGTAAGCAATCAGGTAAGTTGAGAGATTGGTTCACCATCTATGTTCTACTAAAAGAACTGTGGCACAAAGACACTAGAATTGTTTATTTGTTCGTTACTTTTAACAGTGGATGTGTACTAGAAGTACTACAAATCACCTCAGTTTAGTAAAAAGCCTTAAGAGTAAAAATAATGGAGTGTATAAGTAAAGTCCAAACTCAAATCCTGAACTTACATGATGAAAATAAAGATTACACAGAGCTAAAATAATCTAAATGTGTAAAGGGTCTGCATCCTCTCACTTTACTGCATTCACCCACTGAGTGCTCTCTAGGGTGGTTGACACTGCTGAGCATCTTGTATAATGCCTCAAAAACAGCTGGAATTGATAGCCCCTGTAGGCTGCTCTTTTGGTTTGCAATGGTGATTCCCACAGTGCCATTACAGAAGCCAAAGGTAACCAGGTGTATAGGTGTAGGCGTGTGTGTGCATTTAAAAATAGTGTCCCCCGCTGAGGATACTATGAACCTGA
Organism: Crypturellus tataupa; assembly: GCA_034781795.1. Taxonomy (NCBI): domain Eukaryota; kingdom Metazoa; phylum Chordata; class Aves; order Tinamiformes; family Tinamidae; genus Crypturellus; species Crypturellus tataupa. Next base: position 2,674,414 of record JAWLRI010001063.1, read on the forward strand.
AGTGAAATCTGTGTCTTGGAGGCCTGGCTTTTTGCTTGGCTGATGCAAATCATCAGTGTCTTGCTCCTTCAGTGCAGCTGCTCCAGCTGACACCAGTTAGGATCTGACCCAGGAAATCTACATTTCCCAAGCCTGAAGTTTAACTTTGCTGAGGAGTTTGTCTCCTAAGTCCCCACTGCAAGGTAGGGTGCAGGGGTGAGGGTGTCTCATCTGGAGGTGTCACATGTATACAAAACAGGTGCTCTTTGCAGCCTCCTTTGATCCAAGCCTGAGGAGTATCTTCTAACAGGTACTAGTGATATAGTCCTCGCTATTACTGGGATCAGGAGGACAATCTTGTTTGGGCTTCATTGCCAGTGAAACTGGTTGTTTTGCCCTAAGCTGAAGCCTAGGAGCTGGCTAAGATGGGTGCAAGGAGGGTAATTGGGAAACCTGAGGCCCTAGGTAAAGAAGGAAATGCTGCTTGTGTTACCTGTGGCACAGAAGGATATAGATGGCCTCTTTGAGGGGTATTTCAGCCTCTGGGCATGCCATATTTGCCGCATGAAGCCCCTCTGCTTTTCATTTGTGCAGTTTATTTTACTCTTGTTATGCCTGGTTTCAGTACACTGCAGTAGCTCTTCTGTCTTATATCCTGGGTCCTCTAAGCAGCCAACAGTGAGTACCCACTTCCAGTGCCGTCAGTTAATTAAAGGGGTGCCCAGAGCCACTAATAAAGGGGGTACCCCAAATATGGACATACATATTTGGGATTGGTTTAGGGTTTGAGCATGCAAAGGTTAGAAAAAAGATGTTAGTAATATTACATTACTACATGTACCAGGCCCCACAGTACAAGAGGGATGTGGAGCTGCTGGAGAGAGTCCAGCGCAGGGCCACGAGGATGATCAGGGGCCTGG
>JAWLRI010001063.1:2675412-2690377 GCA_034781795.1 Crypturellus tataupa
GGCCCTGCGTGTGCAGGGGGGTTGGACTAGATGACCTCTAGAGGTCCCTTCCAACCTTCGGCATTCTATGATTCTATTCTATGATTCTACATCCTAATTTCTTTTAAAAACAGACTAGGTCTTTGTGACCCACAGCATTGATGCCTGCTTTACATAGGCATCCTGATTAAAAACAGTCTCTTCCTGCTTGTGGCTGGGTCTGTTTAGCTGTGTTGGCTGTTACCTTCTCAAGGTGCTAGGAGAGAACAAATCAGGTAGCTCACTATCTCCAAACATGAGATTTCCCTATGTCCAGTGTAAGCAAGTTTATTTTGCTACTTTTAACAGAGAAAAGCATTTAGCAGGATATGGTGCCCTACCATCAATAGGGCTGGTTCCTCACCTGAGAGCTGTATTTTCATAAACTGGAGAATTTTGCCTTATGCAATTTAATTATTTGAACTCACGATCCTTTGGGTAGGGGCCCTCCCTAGCTTTATAGAGCTGAGTAAAATTGAATGTGCATGTGCCTTGGTTTTTATTTCTCCTAGACAAAAGACAAATTCCTACCAGCTGTTGAAGAAAACTGCCTTTTCAGTTAATGCTATCGTGGCATTTGGTTTTAATGTTATATTTTTATCTAGACCTTTCATTACTGAAGGCAGCTTACTTATTTGTCACTTACTAAAATGGCATCCTGTGTACATGAATAGCGTGCCTGCAAAATTCGTACTACAGCTTCATAGGCAAAGGAATAATGGTCAGAAAAAGCTGTTTCTCAGAGCCTTCAAACCACTGATTTGTTTAGTTCTTCACAGTCCTTCCATGAAGACTGTAGCATCCTAAATCCTCTTCTGAGCCTGGGTTTCCATAGCTTAAGTAACACCTTCAAAGCTACGCTGGGTGGCTGTATAACTTAAAAGTAGCCATATGATCTGAAGGCAACACTATTTTGTTTTAAAAGTGATGCTTTCGGCTGAAGTTGGTGATAAACTCAATTAACCAGGCTGATGCAACCTTATTTAAATCAGATTAAGTGCGTTTCTGCAGCGGTTAGCATCTATTTCATTAAATTGGTATGGCTTTGAGTATAGATAAAGGCAGAGGAGGACAGAGTTGGCAGCTGAGCTTGAATGGGAGCGGCAAGTTTGCAGTTCTTTGTATCTGTGGCACCAGAGAGTTGTTTGTTTTCATTAAAATCTGGATCTGGCAGGACGCAATGGATGTTGCTTAGAAAAGCTGCCTGCTTGCTCCTCATAATTGGATTTTTCTAGCCCAGATTAATATCCACCATTCCATCTCATTACCTCTTGGAGTATACCTCCAAATAATTAAAAAAACAAGTGCTGAAGACTAACTATCTCATTAAGGTAAACTTACAACAAGCTCTTTGATTTTTAAATAAGCAGCTCTTTTCTTCTTTGCTGGAAAGAGGCCACAGTTTATTTAGCTCAGCAATGGCAAGAACTGATTTATGTCAATTGAGGGGGAAAGGGAGGAGGGAGGAAAAAAGCTGTTCAAGCCATTACTGCTGAATCATTCTGTATCGAGTAACACAAAACTGGGCTAGGAAGTTTTAGCAGAGGTTGGCAGGAACTAATTTTGAGGGAGTTACAGTGACAAAATAATGGAAAGTGAAGCATTTGTGAGACTACTTCTAGCCTGCTACTGGCGTGTAGTGTCACACCAAACAGAGCCTGATAAATGCACTTGCCCGATGCTTAATGTTAGAAATCAAGCTCTTCTGTTTATTCATCATGGTGATATTTGTGTGGGGGGCATAACTTGTTGTGCACGACATATCTAGGGCTGTTCCCAGTTCTGCCTAAGCAAGGTAGTAAGGTACAAACCTGAAATTAAACCTGGGGGCAGAGCAGTGGCCCTTGAATACACTGAAATTTAGTAGGTTCGCAAGAGCTCCCCTTGCTTGTATGATCTGCTTTCACACTGCAAATTGTGTAGTTGTACAGCTTTACTTGATATTTCTTCCCAGGCAGACTTCACATCAAAAGGCATAAAAATTCATTAAGAGATGCATTTTTAGTGTCTATTTATAAGACACATTAAAGAAATACAGAAAAAAATACTTATACCAGCTATTGTTTACAAGAGAGCCGGGATTACTAAAGATAATGACAACTTTAAAGAATAAAAGGAGAATGGTCATGATATTGATAAATTAATAAGCTGCTGAAGGAAGCACCCCTGTGAAGAGAAGACTATGCTTCATCCTTAATTAAGGACATGAATTACAGTTTTATAGTAAGGTAGGGGGAAGATATTTGTTTCACTCTGACTTACTTTGGGTAACTTCTTCGGATCCCCTGGGCCCACAGAGTATTTTGAATAAGTCGTGCGGAGATCTCATGTGCGTCATAAGCAGGTGGGTCTGAGGGCCGCTTCTGAGAGCGCTTCCCTGCAGGTGTCAGCTGGGTTTGGAAGTGGCAAGGTAACGAATGTGGCTGATGCCCAGAGGGCACAGTGATCGCATCTGAAATCCTGGCAAGTTTTGCCTGGTTTCTGAGGTATTTGTCTGCAAGGTGTAAGAAGCCTCGCATCCTAATCTCTTCTAAATGAGCGTGCAAGCTACATGCAAATTTTATACATTTAATCTCAATTCTGGGGATGTTTTCTTGATTTTTTTTTTTTTTTAATATTAAAAGAACATCTGTCTGGGACCAGATCAGAAGGGCATGTTGCCTGCAGGGGTGACTGGTAGCAGGTTGCAGGGGAGGGAGATAAGAAATGGGGCACCATGCAGAGTGAGCCTTCCCCTGGTAAACACTCCTAGCTGCTGGCTGACAGTGATTTAAGGGCTTCCTGAGCCATAAGCTGCATCCAAAACACTACTTAGCATATTCCTTTTGGGTGCCTTTTCACCTCCACAAGTTTGTTTAATCTTCGGGTAGGTATTTATACTTTCGTGGTCACAACATCCCATGGTAACTATACTACACGTTAAACCTGGGTTAGTGTCGAGAGCTGCTTGCCAGGTACCTGTTTCATGACTACTGCTGTGCTTATGAACCCCCTGTGCCCCCCTGTCAAGGTCCCGGGGTGTCCCCACGTGGGACTTGGCTGTTTTCTTCCCAGCGGCTGTCGGAGCACAAGGGCTCAAGCCAATGTGCCGGCCGCTCCACACGGTGTGCGAGCGTCCTACCGTGCGCTGACGCGCACTCGCCAGCAGCTACAGGCTTCGTCCTGGGGAATTCCAGGTAAACGTGATCCTTCGGCCTCTTGGAGGGAGCAGCTGCTGCTCTTGTTCAAAGGGAATTCCCACCAGCTTTGATATGCGAGAGGAGACATCACCCCCACTTTGCTTTGCTGCAGCAAGGCCACAGCCGTGTTGGCAAAAATGTTTGTCAAGGGCTTGTGGCGAGAGCAGCTCCACGAGCTGTCCCACCTCACACCTACACCATAGGTGCTGCTTTCTTTACGTGTCCCACTGAGAGCACAGTCGCCGTCTGAGCCAAACTGTGTAGAAGTAAGAGCAGAACAAATGTCAATTATTTCTCTAGTAAGACCAGTGGAAATCTACAGGATTGTTCAATATTTGGCATTTTTACCATCTAACTTTGCAGTCATGAGGCAGTGGAAAGTTTTAAAAGGTCTGCTTTTCCCTGCCCAGGGAGGAATGTTGTTTATTGCAGTGATACATTCATTGACTTGTGCTGTTCACTTTGGGCATGGTGCACGGGCTGATCTCCTGGACTTACACTGACTACTATATAAACTTGTTGTAAGAACACCTGCCCAAGGAAGTTTAACAAATCGATCCCTAAAAGTAGATGAAACAAGTGAGAGGAGTTGGATAGGCAGGAAAATAAAAAGCAGGATAAAAAAATTATCATGAGGTGCACACTTTTCCAGTTGTTCAGGAGTACCAGTCATAATATCTTACAGTCCCAATGGTTAAAAGTGCATTTTCCACTTATACTGACAGTTTCAGACTGTTGTTATCAAAATGTATATTTTTTTTAATTATTATGACCCAAGTAAGATGAGAATTTGATTTGTCTCATACATGCAGCAAGTCTGATCAGTGTCAAGTCTGTTATTTCCCTGTATGGGCCTCTCTGCATGCTGTGCCACAGACTTGTGAGGCGCAGAACACCACCCCAGGTGTTATTTGGCTTTCTGCGCTCATGGGGTCGGTGCGATGCCTGGCGTGGGGAAGGAGCTGTGCTAAACCGCGGTGGGCTAGTGCAGTTGCATGGCGAGCTGGTGGCCTGTGGGCAGGTTCTGTGAAAACTGGTGCTCACCTGCCATCTGCTGAGCATCAAGAAAAAATGCAGCAGGAATTCTTGCTTCCTCTTGCTGGGACATTTCGACTGTCACCTCCGTGCCAAAATTCAAGTCAGTAACTGGAGGAGATGCTGAACGTGGTCCTTGTGTTCAGTGTGAAAACTTACCTGCTTCATCAGCTTCATCCCAAATAGGAATGTAGGTGCTTGCTGTAAAACCATGTTTTAAATCCCTGGTCTGGAGATGTAGCCAAGAATTCTTCAGAGAAAGTTATGATGTAGTAGCTGCTGTTCCCAGGAATCCTTTACATGAGGCCCCAGAAATGCAGGGTTAGTGCATTGCTTTTTCAAATATTGACAGGGGAGCTCAGCAGGAGAGCTTTGAAACTGCAACGAAGCACCAGCCATGCGGGGAAATGAAGCTCCTCTGCCTTAAATCCAACCCATATGTGAGGTAATCCAAACCCAGTTTAAGTACTGTGCACCTGAACCCTCTCAGGCTGGTCCTTGTCATAACACTGTGGTGCAAAACAAGCTTGTTGCTGACCTGAGATATGTTCTACACAAACTTTTGGGTAGACTATGCCTCAGATCTCCATGCTTGAAACAAAGATGATGCAACTTGGCTATATAAGGCAAAAACCCCTCTTCTCAGTAGGGCTGCTTTACCATGGATCTGTACAGAGCCTGGTGAAATAGGGTCCCCATGCCACTTGGCACCCTTGACTTGAGGAGGGCAGTGGGACGTGAAGAGCAGGGGTGCTCTGAGCTCACCCCTCGGCTCAAGGTGGTGCCACAAGAGCACAAAGGGTGACAGAGGAAACGGCAGGGAGAGAAAGCCTGCACTTTTACCTCCATCTAGCAAATCTCTAATGCCACCTGCTGAGGAAACGCTGAAAATGAGACCAGTCTTCATCAGGCTTCTTACTGCAGTATTCTCATTGTCGATATATTCTTAACTTCAATATTTATATGTGAAGAAAATTTTATCTTTAGAAATGCGAGCAACTGTAAACACAATTAGGAGCATTTAAAAACAGGTCTCCCTTAAGCTAGGACTTTTTTTGGACACTTTTTGCAATCAAGAAATAGTCCTTTTTTTTTTTTTTTTTTTTTTTTTAATACTCTTAAAAAGAAATAAGGCGGGGGATGGGGGGACAAAGAGAGAGAGCAAAAATTAGCCACAGAAACAGGCATCAGGCTATGCATGGATTTTTGTGGTTGGCTGTGTGACCTGGCTGACATTCGGGCTGTTGTACTTTGGGAACAGCATGGGGAGCTGAGGCCTCTTGCCGTGGTTATTTCTGCAAGCCTATGATAAAACTACTATGCGGCATTTGAAATTATCCTTTTTGTTCATCATTCACCTTACCCTTTTGTGAAGCTGTTTAGTCAACCTTAAAGAAATTCCTGTAAAATTCTGAAAATGCAAATCCTAACATAGGATATTAGAGGATTTTGTTATTTTTTGTTTTCTTGTTTTTATCCTCTGCTATTCATCTACTACCTTCTGCTCGTCCTGAAAATCAGCATGTGCCCTGCTACCCTAGAGAAAAGAGAGGGACGGAAGACAAAAAGAAAACAAATGCTTATGTCACAAGGTGTGAGTCAATAGAACATCACTGAATGGGAGTACAGTAGTCAAAAATATAAGAAAACATTGTGAGTTTTGTTATTTATTTTGGTAGCTCTGTCTCAAAGTGGACACATCTGAGGTAGGGTCTTGTTTTGTGTCCCTTTCCATACACAGTATGAAAATACAAATAAAGCTGTCATATATAGATGAACGTGTGGTGGCAACAGCAGTTATTTAAAGGGACATAAAATATCAGGAAAAAAGACATCAAACATAACCAAGTATTTTGTGCATCAAAATATTAGATGCCATGTGTATTTAGTAAGTGTATTTATCTAGTTACATTTACTGAAAAAAAAAAAACAAGCTGATAGGTTGTTGATGCCCTTTCCTACTGAAAGGAAAAACACCCTTGGAACATTCAGGACCCTTCTCATTTATGTCTGAACCAAAACACAATAGAAGGCATCCACAGTTTGGAAAACAAAGGCTATCGGGCCATGGAGATTTTTACATGCCACAAAAACATGCAGTACTAACACTAAAGAACACGGAGCCAATATAACAACAACAAAAACAGTTGAGAGAGATTTTTATCGAAAAGGTTGAGTGAGCAAATGCACATTATTACCCCGAGGAAAATGGTATGGTAACTTTGAGGTTGTTGGTTGACTGATTAAATAAATGAATTGAGGGAGAAGGTAATACTTGAGCCTCAAAAGAACAAATATATGTTTGCATGCTTGATGTGTTTTTCACACATAATAATTCCCCATGGAGCTTGACTCTGTTATGGTGATGGCTGGTATGGGAAGTGTCTGTAAGTGGTTTCATCTTCCATCAAAGTTTTCCAGGTTAGCTAGTGGAAAAGGTCATTTTGTGGCTATCCAAATGTGACGTTATCGAGGACATTCAGTGACAATGAAAGCAAATACAAATGGTTAATCTGATACTCATTGGGCTGTGTTTTAGTGAGAAAGCAGGATAAAAAGAAATTCTTTCTTAGATGTTCATGGAGTAGATGGGGAAACCAAGTCATAACTATATTGACTTTTCCAAATGATGCAGAAGTACCAAGATCACCATGTTCTTGATTTCAAGCATTGTACATAACTGACTACACTCACATATACATGGGTATATTGCTGTGCTCCATTGGTGTTCTGTTCTGTTGCATTTTATATTATATAACATCAATGTTACAGGAAAATAAACATTTCTGGAATAAAACACAAAAGGAAACCTGATAAGAATTGAATTAATACATTAAATATTAAAATATAGCTTTAATTCCTTCCATATTGCCTAGTACCATATTATTTCCAAAATATGAGGAAGTGGTGGTTTTTCCTCAATATCCCAAAGTTGTCCTCGAGTATAGTCAATTAAAAAAAAAAAAAAAAAAAAAGAGTTGGCAATGAATGGACTGAACAGACAACAGGAAGCTGTTGAAGTTAGTAATGTTTAATATTCCTCACAGTATTAATTTAAGTCAGCTAATCAACACTCGGTTTGAAGCTTTAAAGAAAAAACCTCAAATTTAAGTCTTTTAAACATGTCATAAGCTTTTATTTCTCTGGATGATTTATTTATTTATTACATATTTTTATACTTTCTAGAAATGTATTTACAATTTTGCCTGGCTGTATGATATGAATAGAGGTTTCTTTGGAGGAAAGGCCATTTAAAACAAACAGAGCCCAAACCCATGCTTGCTGCACACAACTGCCAAGAGGCTGATAATAAATGTACATGCTTACATGATGTTACTAGAAAAGCTGGCTCTCTTCCACTGCTTTTTAATGCGGTCCTCTGCAAACTTTGTCCTACATGCTGGACGCTGTGGAGACTCGGAAAGCTTTGGAAGCACAAGCGGTCCAATAGATGGGATGAGTTAGCAAAGGGAGGAGGGCAAGGCCCAGGTCACTTGCTTCTGACTTTACATAGGTGTGCACACAGATCTTTCTTAAACTTGGGACCTGCTGCTCATCTAAATAGCAGTACTTTCTTGCTGCTGTTCTTAAATGTTTGTGTTGCATATGTTGAATTACTCAATGCAAACTTACAATGTGGTTTTTGGGCAGTCTTGATATGATTAAAGTGTCCTGTATTTCTAAAGGACTAGACTTTTATGCAATATTAACAACAATTTTCATTTCAGAAGGTGAAAATAAAAATCTGCTCCTCTCAGGTGGAAAAATAAAAGCCAAAATGCTATAGGAAGAGGGCAACACGTGCTTCTTTGCCTCTAGGGCCCTTGCAGCGTCGGCAGAGTTGCAGTTTTTGCTTTAGACACAGCTGACACCGTCTCTGCATTGTTGTGTCCCTTGTGTGTGCGCAGTGAGATCTAGAAAGTGAGTTATAATGGACACAATCCCGCTGCAAGGTTGATAGAAAAATAAAAGCTGTGCACAAAAGGGCAGGATGCTGCTACATACAACAGAGATACATTGTAGTTCTATTTGCTGCACTTCTCAATGCATTTAAATAAGTTCCGAGTGACGAGTTTTGTTAGTATAGAATTGATAGGCTTTAAAATTTTGCTTAAAATAATAACTTAGAAGTAAAAATCCTTGCAATTCAGAGCTGAAGTTGAAAGAACTGGTAAGGTTGAGAGGAAGGAGACTGCGAGCTGCTGGGCAGACAAGTCCTGCTGTGCTCACACAGCCTGCCCTGACCCTTCTGCCTGCAACGTGAGTGACAGAGCAGAAAGACTTAAACTCCTTTTGCATCTTTGCATAGTTTTTAACATTCTAGTCCCTATCTGCGTTGGATCTGGGTGCTCCTGAATAACAGAGTTAAAAATGTTAGTGCTTCCTAACCCAAATGTGCATTAGAAGTGCTCGTCTTTGTAGGCTTCTTTCCGGGTGCATTAGGAGGCAGCTGGAGCAGCAGTCACCCTCTCCTGCTCCTCCCCGCGCCGATGTTTCGCAGCAAGGACAGGGCTGCTTGCGGAAGGGTGTTTAGTGTGTGAGCAGTTAATGCCTCATTCGCATGGGCGCAGAGAGCTTCCATCAACACCAAATTCTGGTGCGCTGCCCCTTGGAGCTTCCCCTCCCAGCCCTGCCCTTACCTGATGGACCTGTTATATAGGGCCCTATTTTCTTTTGTGTTTAAACACAGAGATAAGGAGCAGCTCAATATAGGCCTATGTTGTGTGTCATCGGCCTCTTCAGAGCCCGTGCAAGAGGCCGACATATTGCGGTACGCGGCCACTGATCACCATCTCTGCAGGATGCACAACGATCCTTCGCTGGAGTTCAGTGGATTGGGAATTAGGCAAATAATGCTGAAGATGGTTATCTTTTGAAGACAAAAATATTGTGCTGTAGCCCTGACTTTGATCAGACACCCTCACAGTGGTGCTTAGTGCAAGTAGTCGCTCTGTAGAACAGGAGTCTGTATCTGAGCCTGTCACCTGGGCTTCCTTACAGAGAAAGGCAAGGACATTCTTAGGACATCTCGCTCAGCTCAGCTGAACTGCACTTTAAACCTTATTTTTCCTGACTAGAAGAGCATCTAAGAGCAACTGGGTCTGATGGTAATCTGCACCCCATGTATTCATGCTAGGTGACCTGAACCCTTGCCACAAGGCATGGGGTTAATGCAGAGTATGAAATGTAACTGTGCATGTGAATTTGAGACGTAGTTTCTCGTAGCGAGGCAACCACGGTAGGTTAGATTCGCATGCTATGATCTGGCTGTCCAGATTCTTATCACTTCTCTGCTGGGGATAGCTTTAAATCTTTATTTAAAATTAGCACAAAGACTTACCATGTCCGAATAAATAAGATTCTCTGCCTTATATATAGTGTTTAAAGCAGCAACATCTTTAAAGCAGCAAAAAAAGAACAGCTTTCAAAGTCAGTCTTGCCTACCGTTTATATTACCTCTGAGGAATAAATTTATTATATGCCTACTGTAATGATAGAGAAAAAAAGAATGGAACAAAACAAGCAATGTTATCCATAAAAAACACTAAATATATTAACGTATATTTAACAGAGTAGTTTTACACTTTTCCCAAGAACAGAATAGAAAACTAAATGGGAAGGTGCGGGTAACTAGTGCAGTAAAGTTTCCATTACCAAGGAATAAGAAACCTTTCAGTTGATGCCACTGAGTATTTCCATTAACAATATTCTGACTACAGTGCTTATTACTTCTATAAAAACTTGAGTCACTTCTAAGTTAAAAGTGCTAACTTTGTGCTGAATTTTTAATGTGCATAAGAAAAAGTTATTGCTGAGGCTCTCATGAGCTGGCCTAGTGCTTTGCAGAGTGGGACTCCTTAAACAATTAAACTGTAATCTGCATTTCTGATATTTCAGAGAGCTCACCTGCATAGTTAGGGACTGTGTTCCCCTGTACACAGTTCAACACCTTGCCTTCACTTGGGGTCAAGTTTTAGAGAAACTTTTCACTAGACTCCATATCCGCATGCCATAAGATGGGTGAGTTGTTCCATTACTCAAGAGAAAGAAAACAAACAAACGAACAAAAAAAAAAGCCCAATAAAATAAAACAGGACAGCTCGATTTTCTACAACCAACCATGAGCTGTACAACCCTGCACCCCCCCACTCCAATGTCACCCGCAGCTGAGTGTAGGTAACTCGAATATGGCTCGGGCCGTCCGGAATTCACTGACCTGAGATTACTGCAAGTCCTTATCCTCCCTGCGTTGCAGCCCGTTCCTGTGCTCCTGCTGCAGTCAGTGCTACCATCTCAGCCCAGGCAGACATGCCTGAGCTGGTCAAAAAGCTTATGAACACACAGTTAGGTTTCAGCTGCTGCTTGGAATTACAGAAATTGAAAATATTCAATACACAAAACATGCAGGTCACAGATTTCCAAATGGTAATTCTATGCCATTTAAAGAACAGCTAGAGTCCTTGTCCTTTACTGTAAGCACAAACAGATTCATCCACAGTAATAATAGAATATTAAAGATGCTTTTATAAACAAAATATTTTTATTAGACTTGCATATGGATCATTTTAAATAGTTGATATTAAACTTTTGTTTCAGATCATTTAATTACAGTCAAAATTACTAAAGAATAACCTTGAGAGATAATATTTATCTGGAAAAAAAAAAGGCTGTTTAAAATATAGGTGGAATTTCTTTTTCTTTTCTTGTTTAGTGTGTTTGGGCAGTATTATTCAAACTAGACGACATATCTCCCACAGCATAGTCACTATGCAAAAGCAACTGAATACACACTGTTTCACTAATTTATTTCCACTTCTGGTGTGGAAATGACTCCATGATCATACCTATTCTGTATTTCTGTAAATATAACAAACTTTCACCAAGCTTGCCCAATAGGAGTAAGAGCTCTAGCCAATAAAAACAGCTTGAGAATTTGGAGATATTCCAGATCCTTAATACAGTTTAATTCATAAGTGTTTCTAACGATGCCCCAAATAGATAGAGAAATCCCTTCTCTTATTTTCCCCTTTTTTTTTAATAGCAGCATCATAGCAACACTGGCCTCTGTTGAACAGATAATCACATACAGTCTGGTCCTGTACCCAGCATCTGGGGCAGAGTGGCAGAAATAGGAGGTGAAAAAACACCTTTGCATGTGGCTTCTACAGACCACACTTATCACCTGAGAAGTCAGTTACAGTATGTTTTTTCCCATGTTTTATTCCTAGATTAAATAAAAAGGCTGGCCATGTGTTAAACAAAGAATAATCTCTTCTAAAACAAGAGACCTTCTATGCAATATGTAAGCTCAGCATCTTACTTCAGAATGATGAAATGTCATGAGACTATAAGCCTCAACCTACATATGCAACAAAGAAAAGGCAACTGAGTATAAATATCCTTAAAGCCCATAGACAGAATTGTAAATTATTACTATTTGTTACTTTTAATCATGGGCATATTCAGACATTTCATTCAGACTTCAGTTCTTTTACCCTGATGCTGTGCAAACAATGCAGAGTTATACTGCTATTTTGCAGTTTGCTATATAGCTATTTTGGGATGCTACTGTAATCATAAGTTGTGTTTTTTTGTATCTGGTGGTATGCTTAAGACAGCTTACTTCAACTCAATTATGTTTCCAGGGATCCATCTAATTTTGGATGCATTTTGTTCTCTTTTTGCATAATGTTTCTTGCAGGCTCGTAATTTCTCTCTCAGCCCTGGGTTAGAAGGCATGTTACCAGCAATGCTTCCCTGCACATTTGATGGCTTTGTTCATCAGCTAAACCACAGAGAACATTTTCATGCTCAAAGCAATGTTCATGTTCCAGTGCAAAACAAAACTTTATCTTAGGCCTCTTATTTCAGGAAGGAAAGGTGTGTCTAGTCTGGCTCACATTACACGTGGCAACTTGCTACCTACTGGATCATTTTTAGTGCATGCCCATTTCCTCATAGCTTCAAGTAGAGCCTGCCTCTCTTCACCAATGTCACTAACATCTCAAACGTGCTAGTTATTGAACTCAAAGAACCTGGACAGGTTTACCTTTTTGAAGGGCAATCTGATAAAAGGGGTTCACAAGGAGTATTTCAACTTTCTTCAGTGTATAATCAACCTACTTTGATGCGGCTTAAACTGTCTACCAAGCAATTTAACCCAAATCAAAAACTGCCTCCCCTGAACTGGTCACTTCATATGCAGACTTACATAATGAATCAATTGATATTCATGTCAAGCTAAAGGTATCTCTCCTATAAAGGGGATTCCTTTTACTTACCCCTTTCCTTATTTTTTTTTTATTTTTGCTTGTCTTTTATTACTGCCTGCATGTGCCACTTCTGCCAGCTTTGCAACACCCCCATCTTCACAACATTTGTTGTCGCACTATTCTAAAATATAAATGTATAACTGCTCACATCATGTTAGGTACTAAGCCTAACTTATGTATAACAAATACATTTTCAAAAATGCAGGCTTTCTACTTCTCCGTTCCCAAAGTTTTCATGCGTTTTGCAGTAATAATATGACATTCAACAAAATTAAATCATGAAGAAAATAACTGTTAAAGTGAAAAGTTGCCGTGTTTTAAAGGGCCATCACCTTTATCTAGTGGAAACTGTACATATACTTTATGAAGTTGTGTACAGCACTGTAAAACATATCACATCATTTTCCAGTCCTGAAAGCTGTTTACCAGCAGCTAGCTCATATTTTCTCCAGACTCAGTCATACGAAATATGTGTAGAACTTGGAGGAAGGACTTTACAGCAGTAACGATGGAAACAGTTAAAAAAAGCACTGATCCTGCAACTGAAGCTGAAAAATATATCTGAGCAAGACTGAGAGCAACTTCTCCAAAAGTCTGATCAAAAATCACTAACAAAACCAGTCCGAACAAAATGTTTTACCTTTCTAAGTGTTTGACAGTACAGTAAGAAGGTCACTGGAGATACCCCTGGCATACCAATTGCAACAAAAAACGTAATCTGAATAACATGTATACTGCATATCTGCACAGTCACCAAGACAATACAGAATAAAACTTTATCCATCCTCTCCAATAAATGGTCCCCTATACAGATGCAAATTTTAATGTACATTTTAGTATACATTTTAGTATTTTTGACAAGAACCAATTCCATAAAAGAAAAGCCACTGCAAAGTTGGAGAAAAAAAAATCTAGATTTGAATTTAAACTTGAAAAAAGATCAACAGCAAACATTTTATAATAATCTGATAAAGAAAAAATTCTGATATTTTTTATAAAGAGCAAAATTCTTCAATTCTTCTGATAAGCTGCATATTTGATTATGAAGATTTACTAGATTGTACCACACTCTCTCACTTTCTGCTGTTTTATACACTGCAAACAAGCTGTGAACTGAATTTTCAGCTTACAATTAAAGCACATAAATGATCAAAACGTTCCACTTTTCTTTCCCAGTATAAAAAGAAGAGAGTGGCAACTTGGGTGGGAGACAGATATGCTTTAGACACAGTCTGTCAAAATCATTTCCAGACACAGACAGTGATTTTAAATAAACTGAACTTGCATCATTTAAATGAATCTAGCTCCTTGTTTCTGTCCAGCTTCATTGAGAGCTCTGCTCCTATTCAGCCACCTGCTGATTGAGAAAGCATAGTGTACGTGAGTTCAAAATCTTAGAGTCAGATTTTTTTATAAGAGTTTGGGTCTCCTAGCAGCAATGCGTATCACAGATTGTGTGCTGGAACTGTCAATGCACTTCATTACTACTAGGCATATGGCCAGTTTCTAGGTTTGTATTAATTTTGTTATCCATCTTCTGCAACAGTGCGGGAAGATCGAGCACAGAAGAAATAATGTAGTGAGGTACCGGGGCGGTATCTAAGGGGGTCATCATGGTTTTGTTTAGCCAGACAGTTGCTTTCAAGCCTGCGTTCAGGCCTCCTTGGATATCTGTGTCTAGAGAGTCGCCAACCATAATGCACTCAGCAGGCTGCACCCCCAGCAGATCACAGCAGTGGTGGAATATGGACGGCGCCGGCTTCTCCTCTTTCTGCTCCCCTCCCACGACGATGGCGTCGAAGTAGGGCTGGCAGGCGCATGCCTCGATCTTCTCGCGCTGCGTCTGCCTGTCGCCGTTGGTGAGGAGCAGCAGGCGCACGGCCTTGCGTAGCTCCGTGAGCATGCCCCGCGTGTCCTCGGCGAGCGTGAGGTGCCGCAGGCGCGTCGCCTTCCACAAGAAGTAGCACTCGGCGGCCAGGCTGCGGTTCGCCTGCCCGCCCAGCGTCTCCTGGATGGCCTCCTCCCAGTGCGAGATCCTCAGCTCCGTGATGCACGTCGTGGCCGGGTCGTGGCACTCACGCAGCAGCTTCGCCCGCACCCTGTCGCAGATGGCACGGGCCTCGCCCTCGCCGCAGTGGTGCTTGGCCTGCAGGGCGCTGACCACCTTTGGCGAGCGCGGCAGGCCGTGAGGGAGGCGCTCAGCGCACCCCGCGGCCGCTAACGGCCCCGTGCCGGAGGCGCCGGCCCGGGAAGGGAGGCGAAGGGACGCGAGGGGGACACACACACACGTGACAAGCACGTACCTCCTCGATGGCGCGGCGCCCCGCCGCCGCCGTGTCCACGAGCGTGTTGTCCAGGTCGAAGAAAACGGCCTTGACGCCCTGCAGCCCCATGGCGCCGCTCGGCTCCGCTCCAGCGGCCGCGGCGCTGCCCAGCCCCGCGAGAGCCGCCGCGCCCGCC
>JAWLRI010001063.1:2700187-2716926 GCA_034781795.1 Crypturellus tataupa
GGACACAGTGCTCCAGGTGTGGCCTCAGCAGGGCTGAGTAGAGGGGCAGGATCACCTCCCTCGACCTGCTGGAGATGGTCCTCTTAATGCACCCCAGGACCCCATTGACCTTCTTGGCCATGAGGGCACGCTGCTGCCTCATGGTCAACCTGTCGTCCACCATGACGCCCAGGTCCCTCTCTGCAGAGCTGCTATCCAGCAGGTTGGTCCCCAGCCTGTACTGGTGTCTGCCGTTATTCCTCCCTAAGTGCAGGTCTTTGCACTTGTCTTTGTTGAATTTCATAAGATTTCTCACTGCCCAGTTATCCAGTCTGTCCAGATCCCTTTGGATGGCAGCGCAGCCCTCTAGGGTATTAGCTACTTGTCCCAGTTTCATATCATCAGCACCCTTGCTGAGGCAGCACTCTGTCCCTTCATCCAGGTCATTGATGAATATATTGAACAGGACTAGACCAAGGGTTTCTTTGTGTACTGTAGACCCAGTTTTACGTACTTTTAACCTTTTAAAGTAATTTTACTTAATGAAAATATTCTACATGTTTTAGTTATATATCATAGTTACATGTTGAAATATTCTACATATCTAAGTGTTTGTTCCTCTTTTTTTTCTTTTTTTTGTGTAGAAAAATGCTCGATGTTGTGCTCAGAAACCCCCAGGGTATGTGTTTATTTCTGGATAGCTCTTTTCCATAAATGATCTTTTAAACCACTTTAGTGTTTTCTACATTTCTATATGATGTTTCTATATTTACCATAAAAATAAATAGTACATTTCTCTTGATATATATTATTATACATATTATAAAAACAATTCATAATAAAATTTTATTTTATCTTTGTTAAAGAAAACTTTGTTTGTTGGCACCTGTGTGGACAGTAAACAGGAGAGAAATTTCGTCAGATTCAGAAGAAAGTTTGTCAGGTTTTGGTACAAATGGAAATGAGAAGGATAAAAATGCATACTCTGTGGATGAAAGGTGGGAAAGAATTTTGAGTGTGAATCAATTTTTTACTAAGATATGTTTGGCAATTACAGTTTGTAGTAGGGAAAATATTGCTGTAAAAGTAACTTTCAAAGAAAATTAATACTTGAAGTGTTCTTTGTTTGTTTGTTTTTTAACATACTAATATGCAGTGATATTTGCAACTTACAATCAGAAGTCTTTTGTGTAAAGATATAAAAATAATTACCCTGCAGTCTGTCATGCCAGGTTCATATATTGAAATGTATTAGGTAGCAAGTTCTCCTGACATAGTGAATGAAGTGCTGCATATAGGTCTTAAAATTAATAAGAATTTTCCTCGATGCGTTGGCTTATGACAACCTTTCATTACTATCCTTTCTGTTTCATTTCACAAATTGTCCTTGTAACATAGCAAGCTTTGCTATAATAAAATATCTGCCACCTGAAATAGGAGAGAAAGAACACTTCTGTTTCATACATAGAAGGATTGGAAAAATTCTACCATCCAGAAATCTTCCAGTAAATTTGTACTAAAGTGTGGAATAGTTTGTGATCAGTCTGATGGCACTCAGTTTGATTGTAACAAAAAGGAAAATAAAAAGGGCAGTGAGAATCTGTCGTTTTCCTAAAAACACATCAGGTGAATGTCGCATTATCTTACAGATTAATTCTACTATTCTAAATAAGGAGAAATATTGTAATAGGATAATTTTATTAAAGCCTGATAAATGAATCATACTGAGGTTGCATAAAGAACATATAGTGGAGGAGGAGCTCTGAGCTCTTTGGCCTTAAATGTTGAAGAAAATTTTAAGTGTGAATATGTGTCACAAGTAGTGTTTTTCTTTTTCTTTTTTTTTTTTTTAGAGCTTAATATGACTTTAAATATGAGTGTTTATTTTGTTCAGCGGACAGGTTAAAGCATTCTTTTTAGTACCCAAGTAAAGGAACAGTTTCTTCCTTTATTGAAACAATGCAGAGTGACAAATGAAGCAGCTTTATTCTTGTTATATGGAAAAAAATGTCATGAAGCTTCATCTACAAATGCATAAAACTGAAAATTGGAGATTTGAGATCCTATTTGGTGGAAAAAAAAGTTGTTGGATAGCATGGAAACACATTCTTCTTGATACATGACTTTGAAATGGATAAACAACTTGAAAATTGTCATGTTAGTGGAAAGGACGTTCCTCAAGTTAAGAGTTATAAGATTATTATGGAAGATGCTCGGACTAAATTCTCAGAAACATTGTCGTAGTGGTGCCCTTTCATGCAACCACAACTAAGATACATGTATGATCCCATTTAAATCTATTTTGCCTGGCATAGAACTAGACTTAATCCTAAAATCTGCATGAGTTGCTTATCCATAGGAGCTAGGCACTCAGATGGAATCTATCTCAGTTTACTTACATTTAAATTATTAAATATTTACTAAAACTGTTGCTGGAACTCAGTCTTTCTGATTTCAGGTGAGATTTGTAACTGCAGGTAATAGGGTCATTTTTCCTTGTTATTATTTTTTAATTTATTTTTCTATATATATTTGTATTTTTTAAATTTAATTTTATTTGTGTTATATTTGAATAGGTGAGTGATCCTTGTAGAATGGCATTTCAGCAGGTGGATTACACTTTGCAGAATCATTGTTACATATCCTAAGTTTAATGATAAAGTCACTTAAGTTGCTTTTTGATTTTTAAAGATTTCTTAAGGATTTTGAAAATATAATGCCTATTGGTGAAGGTGGTTTTGGGAACGTCTTCAAAGCAACAGCAAAGATTGATAGAATAACCTATGCAGTCAAACGAGTCCAGGTCACAAAGTAAGTACTGTATATCTACTTGTATTATTTATTTTAGACATTATTTTTTGATAATTTAATTATTTTGTCTCTTTAAAATTCTTATATTGTGTAAACAATTTCCAGTATTGATTGACCATTTTTCTGATTAAATTCCATTTTCTTTATTTCTAAGTGAAACTAAAAATAGCATGCAACTCTGCAGATTTTTATATGCTGTGGATTAATTTTAGATGCAGCTATAAGAAGATTTAGGTTTTACAGAATTTTTATTATTTATGATTATTATTGCTTGAAGAAAACTTGCTGATTTATAAAACCTTGAAAGCAGTGTTGCCTTGGCAGGTTATTGTCTGAAAATGTCCTTATCGCTGTAATATGACTCTAACTGAAGAAAATGGGGAGGAAAAAAAGGAAAGCAATATATTTTTGTGTACGTAATTGAAACATGCTTCTTGTATTACCTGTGTTATGTTTGTTTTGGACACAGTGTTACTTATCCTTTATAAAACCCAAAAGAGAATCATTATCGTAAATTTTTTAAAGTAATTTTCTATGACTACTATCTAGTAATATATTTTATCAGCGTCTAAAAAAAAATAATTTCTTTTATCTATACAGAAAATTCCAAGTTGTGCCTTTAAAATTATAATACCTTATATTTGGAGAAAAATGTCCCTTACTGTCTAGCTGCCCTTCTTCAAATTTTTGTCCCCTCACAATTAATACGTTATTTTAATTTGTGTTACAATACTGAGGACTATGCTAAAAAGCGTTGTATTGATTCTTCATATACAGACTGCTGGTTGGTTGAGGGTTTGAGAATACTTCACTAGGCAATGTTGTGGCAGCCAGAGTAGGCCAAATTCAGCAATAGGTTTTCACTGACTTCTTGGCTTGTAAGCAGCCTTCACAGAGGTGAAAAGTAGTGCCTATTTGCTACATTGCATCATGCTATTCAGTGTAATTATGCATTGAAATGTTTTTTTTTTTCCTGATGGGAAATTTTTGTAGGGAAATGACATTTGTTTGAGACCTTTTTTTTTTTTTCTTTTCTTTTGAGTAGAGATGTAATGCGTGAAGTCACAGGACTTGCAGGACTTGAACATGAAAACATTGTGCGTTATTACTGCAGCTGGAAAGGGGAGGACTACATACCATGTCCGGATGCAAGGTAGTTACAAGGCAACTCTGTAATATGAAACAGCTCCCAGATTGCAATCACAAACTTCTTTTTTTTCCATAATGAAGTTTTTGTGTAAAATTGAAGACTGATGATTGCTTATAATCATCATAAACAGAAAGGCGCACACATGCTTGCAGTTAGAAGAAAAGGCTTGGTATTCTTTAGCAGCAGTATATTAATATCTCTTACTCTTGGTGTGTTACATAACTTTATCTCTCTTCTGTCTTAATATGAACTTAGTGACTCTATGTAGGAGCATAAAATTGCAGAGCTCAAAATTTGAGGCTAGAAACAAGAGCAGAAATTTTTTAAAAAATCCATCAGTTGGCTGCTAAATTCTTAATTCAGAAATTGTCTGTTTCTTGAAAGTAGTGGTCATCCAGCAGCTCTCATAAATTTAATTATTTGCCCAAATGAACGTTTTTACTGTGATGTCTGATACAATATTGTTTGTGCGGTTGAGCACAGAAATACAGAATGAAATGTTCTTTCAATTAAAGGTAGTTTTTCAGCATTAAGACTTGCAACAGGACAACAGTGAGAAGTTTACTGGTAAATTAGGATATTACCCAACTTTCCACTGTATATCTTTCATTATCACTAGCAGTAGATTAATACTTTTCAGGTAGGTTATCACCCTTACCTAAAATATAATTAGATTAAAAATTAGACTTAGTATTTGTTTAGTGTACTCAAAAAAAAAAAAGCAAATAGGAATAATATGTCAGAGAGGAGAGTCATTGTGAAAAGAAACTGTTAATAGTATTACTACTAGCAGTTAATATAACAGTATTATGGAGGAGTCTCAGTACTATGTATATTATTTTACACATTTATTGGGGAAAGAAAAAAAAAAGAAAAATCCTCAGAGCTGAGGGCCCAAGCTGAAATTCCACTTACTGCCCTGACCTCAGGGCTACAGAATAATGAGCCATTTAGTTACTTAATCTTTCTTTCCATACCTCAGAAGGCCTTATTCCAAGGCCCTGAGATGGTAATTACTTTTCCTGTTTGCACTGTGGTGTTTGCACTCCTCACTGTTCTGCTGTCCTGCCCCTCTCCATCTCTGCCCTCAGCCTGTCCTGTACTCTGGTGGTGAGGGAGCCCTTCTGGAAAGCATGAGGTTGTCAGGTTGGTGAATATATTTAACGTAGTTTTCAGCTTTCACAATTGCTGCCATAACTCACAGTCTTATGTAAAAGGTGGTTACCACACTCCTTTCTCCAAGAGGTAAAGGTTAAAGGAATGTGATCATGGGATATTTGGGGCAGTAGAGGAAACATCATGCTGGGTGTGTTGAGCAGTATAGAAAACTGGAGTGGTTCCCAGTGGACAAGGCAGGACCCAAGGCTTGTGCTATTTCTTGCTGTGTAGGCTGTGCCTCTGGATAGGAAGGGAGCAGAATTTGGGCAATCAGAAAATTTTCAATGCAAGAAGTTGCAATGCAAGAACTCCACAAATGATAACAATTAAAAAAAAAAAAAAAAAAAAAAAAAAAAAGAGCCAAAGAATCATCAGTGCAGTAACAGCTTGGAGGATTTGTATTTTGCTATTTTAATGTAGTTGTATAATTTGCTTTTGCAGCTGTGAGCCCCCCTTAAAATGTGAATGTATTTTTATCCAAATGGAATTATGTGAAAAAGGGACATTGGAAAACTGGGTTGAAAATAATCGTGAAGAACCAAGGTATCAGGAGATGGCAAAAGACAAATTTTTTCAAATAGTGAAAGGAGTAAAATATATTCATTCTGAAGGGTTGATTCATCGAGACCTCAAGGTAAGTAAAACAGATAATTTTTTAAGTGGAAAAATGTAGATAGGACTGACTTGTGATTCAGACAATACTAAATTATTGTAGTCTTTGCTTATTCTAAGATGTGCCTTAGAAGTGTGCCTCTTCTGATGTCATCAGAAATTTTTTTCAGCAAACTGATTGAATTCTAAAATCAGAAGGATCCAAAGGATCTCAGAATACGCTAACAGGGCATACAAGACTTCCTATTGAAGAAAGTAATAGTAACTTAATTTAGTAATAAAATTACATAAAATATTTTTTATAGTAACAGTGGTAGTTAATTAACCTGCTTACAATTCTTATTTAAACAAAGTCTTGAAAATTGAAATTGAGATGTTTGCTCTTGTCATATTATAAAGCGATAATATGCTCTGCATTTTATAACTGCATATTCTGGTTGTTGCGGTATGCTACCTTTTCGATAGAGGTGTCCAGAGCAGTTCTGAAGTTTCCTCCTCTAGAGATCTTCAAACCCTGCTTGGACACAGGGTGGTTGTGCCACGTGTTCTACGTGTCTGTGCATGAGCAGGGTGGGTTGGACTAGATGATATCTAAAGGTCCTTTCCAACCTTCATCATTCTGTGATTTATATTGAAATATATTTTTTTTTAAAAGGACAAAATTGCAAGCATTTTCAAGGTTTCAGGTGCTGGTTCTGCTGTTGCTTACAGAGTTTTAAATCTGACATGTTCTATACAGAATTAATTTTGCTCACTGCTAGAGCAGTGAGAACTAAACTAAAAACAGCTGTAGTGAGTTGCACTATTTTATCTTTAGTTATTTACAACTTTGACAAATTTTAAAATGAGAAATTCAAAGAAACCTTAACACCTAAAAGTGATAGTGAGCTGCCTATGCTAAGCCCCTATTCTGCAACTGACTTAATCCTGCTGTGAAATCCCTGATTTGAGTGGAGCTCTATGCAAGCCTGAAGGCTATGTCCAAATGTATCCCAGGAATAGGATCCGCATTTATAAAGCTCTTTTGAAAGTGAAAGGTTCTATGCAAAATGTATCTGAAGAGAGAGAAAACATGACCTGAGCTCGTGAAAAAATAAAATGCTATAGTTGCTGTGATGTGTGCTATTTTAAATTTGATTTGTGTGTTTGAAAAAGTTAAATGAATATTCTTCTATTCCTCTCCCCTGCATTTGTTTCTTAGTGCTAATTTCTGTGGAAAAATTACCTAATTTTATGAGGAGCACTTCTGTGGTGCTTATGTGTGACATTAAATTTGTCCCATGACTTTTTTTTTTCTTCCCTCTCCCCATAGCCTCAGAATATATTAATATCAAATGAAGATAAAATAAAAATAGGTGATTTTGGACTTGTGACTTTCGAGTCGTACAACTGTGTGACAGAAAACCGAGGAACAAAGTCATACATGGCACCAGAACAGGTAACAGTGTATTAGATAAGGCTCTATAAGGGTTTCTATTATAAGACTTTTGGTTATGCTCAGCCCTTATACTGATACTAAACCAGGCCCAAAGTTCCCCAGTTTAACTGTAGTAAATTACAAGCTTTGAAGCTTTTGTGTAAGTAACGCTCTTGCAAAAAACAGGACATCCCCCATGAGTTCAATTTGAGTTGAAGTAATTCAGGACTTGTGCAAATTGTGGCATTTGAGTCCCTGTGTTTCATTTCCAGAAAGACATTGGCCTGTCTTATCCTATAGGTTAATAGAAATGTTAATTTTAGTGTTTCAATGTGCTATAACAGAAATTATTTAACAGGTCTTTGGCAGAGATGATTAAGGACTAATTTGAAGATTAAGTGTTAGTTCCAGGCCAGTAGCATTAGATAAATTTTCTACTCATTTCAAAATGTTCAAGGTACTATTAAGCTGAATTTGATGGAAATAAATACATAAGAATGCATTACAACTTATGTGTATGTTTTTCTTATTGCAATCTTTGTAGTTTGGAAACAAATATGGAAAGGAAGTAGATATTTATGCACTAGGATTAATATGGTTTGAAATTCTTTCTGCATTGGCTAGTCATCATGAGAAATACAAGGTAAGCAATCTTTATTATTATATTTTTTAAAGAAAAAAAATGCATATTAACTCATGGATTTCCCTTGCTGCTTATGTCTCATGCTGTGTAGATGCCAGCAGGAAACTCTTAAGTCTCTGCTTATTTGCAAGGCCTGTAAGTCTGTCACACTTCAGGTAAAATGCGGCAACTCTGATAAAGAAATACAGTTTTTATTATACATATCTTCTGAGATAACAACAAATTAAGGCTTAAGTGTGCTTAGTCATGTGTTTATGGGAAACCTAATCAAACAGCTACAAATTACTACCCATTAAAAAATATCCCAAGTTTCTGAAAATCTTTTTGTTTGTTCAGAACATTGGAAAAGGTTTTTCTATTTTTAGGAAACAAGTCCTTAAGAAAGGGAGAGGAGACTAGTCTCTGCCATGCACTTCTTTTCACTGCAGAGTGAAGTAAGAACAACATTTCCTTCAAGCCAAAACATTTGCAGTTTTCCAAAATGAAAACAAAAGCAACTGGAGTATTGGAGTATTAATTGCATTGATTAGAAAAAAAGTGGTGCTTGAAAAAGAAATGAAAGAATTCAAATTAAAAGATCCCATTCAAAATTTTGTTTTTATCTTTTGTATAGTACTTTGCACATCAGTAGTGTAACTGCTTGTATGCGCCAACCTAAGTATCTGTAGGATGAGGAAGCTGAGTGTCTTCTTATCTAAGCTTGTTATTTTGTAAGATATGTGTATCTTCCATAATACACAAGGGTGGTTGGACCTAAGAGCAGTTTGACCACTTCAGTTTGGCCCTTTGCCAGCATGAGAAAACCATAGCAAAGGGGTGGTTTGACTTTTAGAGTCAGCTTTGCTCTGCTTGGCTTGTAATATTTTATAAGGCATCATGTTCCTGCTATGCAGACATATCCCTAGTTCCATAGTGTTTCAAGTTAAAAGGACAAGATCTTTTTTTTTTTTTTTTCTTCAGTTTAGCTTCCTTAAAGCAAACTATAGAAGTCCTGTGGCTGTATGGAAATGGGGAAGTCATATGGATGGGAAGTCCTAGGATGTCCTTCAGCTGCTCTATCAGCTGCTTTAAAATAATCATTTTGCTTTGAGCCTAAAATCTGTTGGCACACCCTGCTGAAAGACCATCAAAGCCAAAGCAAAGCTGGTGGTAGGAGTTCAGTAACTGGTGCATTTCATGGTCATCCACAGGTAGGATCAAAAGCCTAAAGATATTGATGGTGGAGAAGAAAAAAGCTTGCAGATCATGGGATCTGTTATTTTACTGGACACTGATTATACAAGTTTGCTGAACCAGCCAAGTGGCATACAAAAATTTAGCTAATGACTCAGGCCCTGTCGTGTCCAAGAACAGAATTGTCTTTTCCTTCAGACACACATGATAGTAATTAACAGCAGAGTGGGTGATGTGGCCACGTTTGTTTACCCAGAAAGCCACATCCTGTAGGGAAAAATAGTTGTTAGGCAGCAAGAGTTTGAGAGCTGTAGTTATAAATACTAAGTATGTTTGTTGCTTTGAGCTCTAGCTTGCGCTGACCGCAGTGACACTGTAATAATGATACAGAACAAGATAAAGGCAGAAAGCACAACTGCTTGGCTTGCAAATAACAAATAGCATTAAAATATTATCAAATTAGGAAATTTAGTTTTCTCCCATTACTCTTCTATGTCATAAGATGATATAAAACCACTACTTTTAAATTAGGGACAGATAATCATTATGAAATTAATAGTTTTACCTGAGTAAGCTCATCACTGTAGTTTAGGAAGCCTTTCAGTTTAAAATGGAACAGCAGTTGATGACAAGAACATAAAACAAAGTAAAACCAAAAGTAAAACTTTAGATGTTTTACAAGTACTTCCTTTTTGAAGTCCTACCTTTTCATAGTTTGTATTTTCCTAATTACTTCAGTAAATTATGTAGGTCAGAATCTAGGGTGCAGTGAAAACATACTGAAAATGTTATTTGATTTTCAGATATGGCAAGATGTTAAAGAAGGCAACTTCCCCAAGGACTTCAAATATAATTTTTCATCAGAGGTATAGTATTTTAACCAATTAGTTCATTTGATTTCTTTATTTACTTAAAAATAATAATTATACTGGTTTCTTTTTCTTATAACGTAACTTATTTTTCTGCAGGCATCCATGATCAAACAGATGCTTTCAAAAGACCACAGAAAAAGACCTTCTGCTGTTCAGTTACTTGAGTTTGTTGAGCATATTGTTGAAGTCAAGCCACATAAAGCTCATACTCGCTAAATGTCATTTTAAAAGACTTTTAGACTTGCTTAGATTTAAGTGTTTTGAAACTATTGAAACATTTTATAAGAAGCAAGACTTAATTCTTGTTGGTGCTTACTCCTCCTGCCGTTTATCATAGTCTGAGGAGCTTAGTGACTGAAACAGTCCTATCACTATTCACTCCCATCAGCTGCAAATCAGGACATTCCCCCGGTGCACTTCTGTTGGTATTATGTGTGGTTTTTTCCTTTGTTTTTTAGTCTAGTGCCACACGTTATGGATGAGATGAACTGTGTTACTTAATATGAACCTTGCTGATGTAGTGCTGATTTGTGACAGTTGCCTCTAGGCTTGTTCTTAAGACATGCTGCATTCACTGAGTTGAGGTCATCTGTTGCTTTCTGGGAAAAGAATTGCTTTCTTCAGGCACGGGAATCAAAATATTTGGATTTGTTCATGGTGACTTTCTTACTACTAGCATGCTCTCTTTAAGATCACAGGAGGTAATGTGCTGAACTGAAAGGAAAGACTTGTAAGAATAAAACAAAATTAGAAAGATGTTCATGATTTTAAGGTAAGCGTCCATCCTTTACTTTATAGGCAATGTGTTCTAGGCGACCCTGCTTGAGGAGCAGGGGCTGGATTGGGTGATCTCCACTGGTTGCTTTGAACCTCAATTATTCTGGGATTCTGTGAAATGTTCCTTGAGAATTTAGTTGTTGAACAACCACATTTGGAAATCTAGTTTAAAAATAACTGAACTTATATATATTTATAGATTTTTTTTCTGAATGGAACACTTATGTACTCTAAAATACAGATATTCTTTCTAGATTTTTCTCTGTAATAATTATATAGAATCTTTTTAAGAAAGCACTTCAAAAGAGCACCTAAAGTATATGTATTGTTAGTTTTTATCTTTTTTGTAATATCAAAGCATGTGTAACATGTTTTTAACAACTGTTCTAAACACCTCTGTGCTCTTCTCTCATTCCCATAAAATGTAACAATGCAGTTTGTCCCTTAGGCTTTAGTTAGAGCCTCTCAAGAGTTCTGAATTGTAATAACTTGGAGTGGGGAGAAGTAGGAAAAAAAGAAAAATAAGCCTTTCAGATACTTGTCTGAGCTTTGTTTCCCCCCACCAAACCCTTCATAAAGGAAAAATGAGCAGAGATTTCTAAGCAGGAAAAATAGGTAATGGGTGTAAGAGCTTAAAATACTGTATGATTTTCAAAATTAAAAATCAATGTCTGGTTAAAAGTACTAATGGATTATTTTTTATATCACAACTCTATACAGCACACTTGGGGACTACTTCCTCTTTCCTTTCTCCCTTTCCAAACTCTCAAAACTACTCTTATACAATGAAAATTGGTAAACCTTACACTATGAAAAGTGGTAAGCAGCAAGTTTCAGATTTATTTTTTTTTTTTTTTACAGTTTAGGGGCAGAATACCTATGAACTCGCATTACTTCTTACTGCTAGATAATACTAAACTTTGCTCAACACTGAGAGATTTATTCTGTAGTGATTTGCATAATTCAGTACTTTGTATTAGTGGGCGTTTACAATAGCTGTTGCCATTCTATAAGAACGATAACAAAAATATTAATTTAACATACCCCAAGATTCTACAAAATGCCACTTCTAGATACAGGAGAATATCAATTCTAATGTCACTGTAATATTTCACAAACTTTTTTCACCAGCTCAAGGAAGGTAAGAAAAAATAAACTCACAGCATAAATGTACAGCCATTTTTGTAAATATATATTTCAAAACAAAAAAACAAACACACCCCTCTTTTTGACTAGTTATCTGTTTAAAGTATGGTAAGCTATCCTCTCATTTATACCTGTATTTTATTATTAGCCGATTTTGCACCAGTTGGGGCAAGTG
This sequence comes from Crypturellus tataupa, assembly GCA_034781795.1. Taxonomy (NCBI): domain Eukaryota; kingdom Metazoa; phylum Chordata; class Aves; order Tinamiformes; family Tinamidae; genus Crypturellus; species Crypturellus tataupa. Next base: position 2,712,101 of record JAWLRI010001063.1, read on the forward strand.
AAGACTGTTAAAACTCTTACTTGCCTCTTAATAGTGGAAACAGAATTTTTAAAAACTCTGAATAAATTGTTAATCAACATGAAAATACATAGAATGCTTCAGAAATGTACAGTTTAAGCTGTCAACGTCCTTTTACTGCAGGCTTTGCATGGAGTCTTCTGAGTCTAGTAGAGCACTATATATATATATATATATTTTTTTAAAAAAAGTTTATGAACTATATATATGTTTATCTAGAATTCTTTTCTTGAGAAAGACATTAGTCATGGTCTGCAGCACTGTCTCCAGGGCAGTTTGAAGATAAATCTTCAGCATCTACAGAATAAGCAGAGAAAAAGTCAGTGATGCCAACTAACAGGGAACACTAAAAAGATTCTCAGTAGTTAGTTATAGATTCTGTAAAAGCTGATTAAATAAAATTCACAAAGGTTTGCAAGTTTGACACTAAGGTTACTTGCATTATAAGTTCCAAAATATATTTTAAAAAAAGGAAGACACATGAGTTTAATTCTTCCCTCTTTGCTGCAATGAGAGGGATAGTGTGTTTAGTATTTTCAGAAATATCTGTAAGCTTTCACAGATTTTATGGTATGGTGTTAATATGGTGTTTTCAAAACCAAACAAATCTGAACACTAATTCAAATAAATGCCAATATTTGTGTTTTGTGCATGCCAACACCTCAGAACTGTCTTAAAAACCTAGCCTACCAAGGTTAGTGCAGAAACGGCAACCTGGAAGGAAAATTTTGTGGTATATTTTAAAGACTGCCATAAAAGAAACAGCTATGTACTGTGTGTATATATATACACTAGGTAGTATATACATACACATCAGTACTCTTCTGCATTGCTATAGTTATGTCATATTAACAGAAGAGAGCTTTCATCTCTCTGGCAGCACATGCTGGGTTGGATAAGTGTTAAGCCCACAACCTTCAGACCATAACCAGTGAGTTTCTCCTAAGCCAGCTGGCAGAACAAAAAATCAGCCCTTAGGTAGCACAGGTCCAGAGGAAGAATGTTTTTGGAAGAAAATCTCTCTAACAAAGTGGATAGATATCCAGTACCAGCCATCTGCATTAAGGTAAGGGAAATATGGTTAAGGAAACTGGGGTAGACCTCATGGGCTGCTCTCCAGTTCTGGACCTCAGGAAAGGGCAAGTGATTGAGTAGAACAAGTTAGAGAGAGATGTGCAGGGATCATGGCTATGGCACTGTCCTTGGTGAAAGCATGACAGGGTAAAGAATATCTCCATCTCTCGGAGTTTAGATACAAAACCAAAACAAAGCATTGCTCTCACCTTCGTAGGTTATGCCACACCAAATGCAGTAAAAATGTTCTTCTCTTAAATAAGCAGTCAGGAGCTGTAACTTTTCTGATATCTAGAAGTATTTACAAAAACATAATGATCATAATATAAATGATATAAATTGTTAGGAACTATTGCCTTTGCTGAAGTGCACTGTTTTCCCTAGCAAAAGGTTGAAGTCAAAAGCTTCTAAAATTCTGCCCAGGACATGAGGCATCCAAAATTAAAATTTCAAAGCAAATGACTTGGTATTCATCAAAAAAGATTTTGCAAAATCATTTGTCTATGACATAAAAGTGTTTAAAATTTCATCTCTAGAGTACTTTTTTTTCAAAGTATTCTTTCAAATTTCAAAACAGATCACCAATAAAAAAGTGTTTTAATGTTTTGTATTTCGTATAATTGTTGTAAAAATATTTGCTGCAAGATTGCAGAGAGGCCATTCTAATTCTAGCAAAACTTACACTGAACTCTGAACTTGTGCATTCATCTTCCTTTTCTTCTTCATCCTTTTTCTCTTCCTCTTCAGGTTCTATCCAATACCAAATCTCCTTGGGAACAGCAATATCCTTAATAACGAAAGATTTAAAATTATCTGCTCTGTAGGTTTTCCTATAAGAAACTAGATAAAAATCAATTTCTAGTAGATGAAATAGTACACAATTTTTTTTTTTTACAAACTGTATTCAAGAACTATCAAAGTTGTATTATAAAACTATGTACAGCAGTCCCCAAGAAGGATTATTAACTTTTGACAAATGTAAATACTATTAACTGTTATTCCACTGATGTATAGTATATGTAAGGCTACACAGGAACGTGATCTCACACCAGGGCTCTGCACAGTTATCTTTTCTAGATCTGCTATTATCAGCTGAGGACATTTCACCTTTTTTAGCGAGTTCTTTTAGCAAGAAACTCCAGCCCACAGAAGTGTATCTGTCCTACCTTTTGCATATCCAACTGCTGGCAGGCTCTCTGGCTTTTTCGGAGGTCCCCTTCCATTTTACGTTCCTCTTGTTTGTTTTTGAATCTTGTTCTGTTAAGAAAAAGAAACTAGCTAAAAGGAGCATGCAGATAAAAACAGTGAGATGCGCTACAAAGCTTTTTCAAAATAGAAAATCTGTTAACATCTCAGTTGTAAAATCCCCTCTGATGACTGTAATCAGACCAGAGAAGACAATCCTAAGACTCTTCCAACATAGTTTCTGTAGGAATATGCACATATTTTCTCAAGAATGATACTGTTAAGTAAGTTATACTTCCAGGATAAACTTTTTGATCACACTACATCCTCTGAATGCTCTTTCTCCACCAGTTTTCCACAAGACATGAAAAAGCAGTAACGAAGCACCTGCAAAAGATGGCCTCCCCAGGGTTTTTCTACTCCCCACATAAACAAGCAGATCAGGGGAAAAAAAATCTGGAAAAAAAGTTCTAATTAGTTCTAAATGAAAAACACTGTGGCAACACTGTACTGATAGGGTTCTCCGATGTGGTTCCCTTCTCAAAAAGCTATCCTGGTTCTCCAACTTGAAAAGCTGCAAATGTTTTCTTCCAGGAGAAACAAAAAACAGAGTATATTGCTTGCATTACTAACAAAAATACATGAATATCGCGGTGTTCATCTGCTGTTGCTTTAGAGTTGAGAAGCAAATAAAAAATTTGAAACAAAGTATGTTTCAAATTCTCCTCTATCAAACAACATTCAGCATTAGTAACACACTGAAAGAATAATCAAGCCTAAAGCCTAAGAAGAATGGCCCTATAGCCACTGCTTAATTACAACATTTTACCTGAACTGATCTGCAGCCTGTTCATTTGCTTTCTTTTTCATATGGAGTTTTTGTCTGTAGCTTTCTAGTTTTTCTTCAGCTTTTCGCTTTTTGAATTCCTCATGACCAAGCCCACTTCTGCCTGTATATGTTCAAAATATGAATGTAAGCAGCTGAGAAACTGGTAATAAGTAAATAAGTAAGTCAAATAAGTAAATTAGGAAGCACCACGCACCTGTTTTTATGTTCAGAGGAATAGGTTCAACAATGCCTTCTCCTGTGGGGGACAAAATAGGCAATTTAAGAAATGAGGTCTCTTCCAAACCATGAATGCAATATATTCAAGGAGGCAAATGACTTTTATTATTACACTTTTGAGACCTTGAAATTTTGTTGTTTGGAAATTAAAATCTTGCATCGATATATGTTTTGGGTACAGAAATAACCCAATTGAACTGCAAATCCCTTTATTTCAGGGCTCGTTTGACAGCTATGTGCTGTTAACAGGACAGTTCCAAATTAAAAGAAAATGGCACTGATTTGACAGGATAATACACCCGTGAGCAATAGTACCTTGCTACCTTCTTCTGTAGCATGACTCACTCTAAAATCTCATAGCTTGACAAACATCAACACTATAAAGAATCTTTCTGGGCCAGTTTATTTGCTGTTTTTCTGCCAGAAATGGCCTACCAAGCATCGATGTTTTTTTCTGACCGATTTTAAAGTTTCTTCTATTGCGGCTTCACAGCCGCAGGCTCGCATGCACCATTTTCTTCAGAAGCTATTTAGGTATGCATGTATCAAGGCAAAACAAATTCCTGCTGCAATTTCTGCAGATTATCACGCACTTACGGGAATGCCCCTTGGCTGGCAGAACGTGCTGCTGCCTGCCTCCCTCAGCAGCTTCCTCAATAGCCCAAACTGGTTTTATTTCAGCTCTTGGATATCGTTTCACCCTGCCGAGGCAACTGGCAGGTCAGCGCTGGCTCCGCGGCCTTGCCTAGAAGTGCCGTGGCAGCCAAGGTCTGTACGGGAAGAAGCCGCATCCCGCGTCCAGGCGCACAACTCCGGCCGGCGTCAGAACTCACCGCTTTTGCCCAGGGCCTGGCCGCTCTTGTAGCCCATCTTCTGAAGCAACGCGAAGCCTCTGTTCTCGTTGCCCAGCGCACTCCTCAGCACCTCCTCGCGCCTCTCTTTCTCTTCTTCTTTTATGCTCTTTTGCCTGTTCTTCTCATTGGCTTCTTTCTGCTTCTCTTCCTTCTGAATCGCCTCCCTCATGCGCCTCACCATGGGCAAGCCGGGCCTGATGTCCTGCCTGAGGACGGAACCCCAGCGAGCATTAACCCCGTGGCGCTTTTTGTTGGTGCTTCACACTTCGCAATCACGACACCGGAGAGAGAAACCCCAAACACCGTCTTACTTGATGAACGAATCGGACATGTAATCCTCCTCGTCTTCCTCCATGCTGGTCACGCATGCCCCTTTCCGCACCCTTGGGCTATAAACACTGCAATTAAATAACTGCGAATTAAAAATAAACACAAACAAACGCAGCTATCGCACGCTGGGGAGTTTATCCCGGTCTTTGTTTGCTGCAGCGGCTCCACCACAGCCGCCGCCGCCGCCGCCCGGGGCGGGAGCTATTTGCCCCCCCACCCCGGCGGCGCCGTGACGGCCCCAGCGCCCTCCGTGCCCCGGGCCGGGGCGCTGAGGAGCGGGGCGGAGCGGGGTGCAGGAC
>JAWLRI010001063.1:2719269-2734710 GCA_034781795.1 Crypturellus tataupa
TCAAGACCCGCTTGGATGCAGCCCTGTGCCACCTGCTCTAGGTGGCCCTGCGTGTGCAGGGGGCTTGGACTAGATGAGCTCTGGAGGTCCCTTCCAACCTTAGGCATTCTGTGATTCTATGAAAACCATGCTAGGGCACGGTTAGGTCTGCTGTGGGATTTTGCTGAAAGATACATTATGGGGTTACCTTCATGGTATGATTCTTTGTGGTATATTCAGAGCAGCCCAGATGAGCCTTATTTTTAGCTGGTGTGTATTCTGCCTTCTGTAATGTGGTGCTGTCACTTGCATGTGATCGTGTCTGTGGTTCTGTGTTCTGGAGCAGTGGGTAGTGGAATGCAAAGCCTTGTGCTGCGCAGCCCACGCGCGGTGCTGCAGAGCACACGCACGTGCTTCAGAGCAAGGCATCATTTAAGTGTTTCTTAAGGCAAAAAAAAGCACTGATTCTCCACCAGGTCTTGTGATGGGTTCATCTCTTTCTCACCCTGTCTGTTGAAGATACCATAAGAGTGGCCAAGTTTGTGCCCAAGCATCAGGGATGGGAGAAGGGTTATGCTGAGGGGTCACTTCATTTTCCCCTTCTGTCTCTTTCATATTATTATTTTTTGTAATGTTTCGGTATATTTTTCTTGGGAAAGAATCAACATCCTGAAGTTGTCAGTGGGTTCTCCTGTTGCTGTTTACAAGTGATTTCTGAAATACAAATGGTTGTACTTAAGCACACAAGTAGTTTTTTTATCTGAGACTAGTTAACTTTAAACAGATGTCAGCTGTGATACTGTAATCCATAACTTTGAAAGTAAATGATGAACGCTCTGTACTGTTGTACTATACCTTATACTAATGTTTTAATTTTTATTTTAGAATCAATACAGAAATCTACCATAAAATCAGAGTTTAATCAATAATGGAGCTGGCTCATAGTTTGTTACTGAATGAGGAAGCATTAGCTCAAATCACAGAAGCAAAGAGACCGGTCTTTATCTTTGAGTGGTTAAGATTTTTGGACAAAGTGCTTGTTGCAGCTAACAAGGTAACTTCTTTTTTTTTTTTTTCCTTTCTTTCTGTTTTTCCTAAAACACTTAATACTAGATAAGGATAAGGATAATGTGCAAATGATAAATGTATGATTTCAGTCTTAGCCTGCAGAGCTACTATATTTATTGGTAGCATTTACTGTCTAATTATAGGCACTCAGTATGACTCTCTTGTAAAGCACTTAGTTTAGTCTGAGTTTTTCAGTGTATGTATGAAGTGTTTTGCTGGGGAGGCAAAACCTCTCCCAGTGCAGGGATTCATAAAATGGTGAAAAGGATTAAAAGATGCTTAAAAAAAAACGTTAAAAATACAGTAGCAGCTGATCCTGATCATTTTGCATCTGTCTACTAATGTTGAGTGTATCTCAAATCTTGGAGCAAAGCAATTTGTTCAATTACTTACAGGTGGAGGGGTATCAGTTTTACCTCAGCCTCATTTAGGTGTCTACTGCTGGCTGTTTTTGGAGATAAGATACAGGATTAGACGACCTCTCTTATTATTTTTTTCTCCTTCTAACAGACAGATGTCAAGGAAAAACAAAAAAAACTTGTAGAGCAGCTAACAGGCCTCATCAGCAGTTCCCCTGGACCACCTACACGGAATCTGCTGGCGAAGAATCTTGCTGCTCTCTACAGCATTGGAGACACATTTACTGTTTTCCAGACACTTGACAAATGCAATGACATCATCAAGAGCAAAGATGATACTGCTGCTTACCTGCCCACCAAGTTGTAAGCTTCATGTTATTGAGAATAAGGGAATGATTTTTTTTTTTTAAGTGCAAAGTGATACTACAGAGTACAAAAAAAATGCTTGTGTATGTTACATTATGTGACTTATTTATATTTTGTGTGCTTAGGGTGCTTAATGTAACAGAAGAAAGAGCAGGATTGAGGTTGTGTGCTTAGGGTGCTTAATGTAACAGAAGAAAGAGCATGATTGAGGTTGCGGAGGCAGGATTCAAAGGCAGTAGGTATGACTAGCTGAGATTGAGATGGTTTTCTCAACACAAGGAGTCTTGTGTCTTGTGGATATTTATGTGTTTGTAACATTGAGAAGATAATTGATAGTTGATGAGGTAATGCAGTGAAGAAATTCCTCCAGTTATATTTTACTAATGAGGTTTAAGTGTCCAATTTAAGACAAGATGGAATCTGCAGGCTTTCAGAACAGGAACATTGTGCCAAGAGAGAGTTCTAACTAAATGTTTCCCCCACTTATGTTCCTTTGCTGTATACACTGCACAAGTCATTTAAATATAGTCTCTATATTTGGATGTAAATGTGTGTGATTCAGCTTGTCTTTAGACATGGGAGCAGATTAATTAGTAGGAATTTCAGTTAATGTCACAAAAGTCTCTGCTGAAACTATTTTCAATGCTGTCTGTCACCTACTGCATCATATATTCACAGTATGTAGTGAACTCTAACCGGAGTTTGTTCTTAATCATTGTCATAGCAATAAGGTTGACAGTTAAACCTGTCAGTAAAATCACCCTTTGGGCAGAGAGTGCCCAGATTTTAAGCTGTCGTAACCCTGCGAGAAACTTGTGCAAATGGGAAGGATTTCATGCTCTAGCAATCTCAGAAGTTTAGTCTTCTGACTTAAGTGAAAGTCCTAAAATCTTTTGTACTGACTTCAAACTGTAGTTGTGTGTTTTTCGCTGTTGATTGCTTGTGTGTTTGTTTTTTTATTTTTGTCTTTTTTGGGGGTGGGGGAGTGGCAGGGAAAGTGTTCTTTTTAATTCCAGAATTGTGTAGGAGAAATGTCATTTAAGCAATTGGCTTAAGTTTATAACAAATAGCTTTTTAGCTGATAGTGCTGTCAGTTGCCATAACCAAATAATGACTCAGTTAAGGTAATCATTTAAATAGGATAATTAAAAATATATCTGTGATTATTTCTCATTTACATGATATAGAAAATAAGTACACTGAATATCATTTTTTCATAGGGCTGCAGTGGCGTGTGTTGGAGCATTTTATGAAAAAATGGGCAGAATGCTGGGCAGTTCTTTTCCAGAAACGGTTAATAATCTTCTAAAGTCTCTGAAAAGTGCAGAGGTAAGTTTCAGCATATTTTATGTATAGTCTTGATTTCATCTCTTCTTCCAAAAGTATGTGCCAGTTGCATTTATTTTTATTCTAGAGAGTTTAAAGTTTTTTTTCACATGAATATTATAGCAGTTGCTTCATTTTGACATCAGTATTTAAAACTGTGAAATGATTATGTGCACCATTCTAACTACTCTGTTAAAATTCCCTTTCATGTTCTCTGAGTAATTTTTCTTTGTGTAAATAGTGAAAGTAATACTTGGATTGTATAAGAAAGATGTTGCTGCTTTTGCAAGCAAGGCTGTTCTTTCCTGTACAGAGTATCATAATATTGAGAGATTGTATCATGGACTGTCAGTGGGTCTGATTTACCTTGTTTTTATATTTTGTGCTTCAATATGGCTTACCAAACTATGACTATTGTTCTTGGAAATACTTTTTCATCTGGAGATCTTAAAGGAATGCAGATTCTAAAGCTTTAAGAGTTTTGTGGGGGTCATTTTGTTGAGCTAAAGAGTAACTTGTTTAAATTTACTGTAGTGGTAGATGTCAGTTTGCATACTGAATAGCGTCAGTAGTAAAGCTGTGTGCTCAGGAAAACTTGTGATTCACAGTTCTGATGATGGTGTAATTGAACTTAAAAGCTCAGATAGCTCCATTTTTTGAGACTTGTGACAAGTGGGAAAGAGTACTGATTGTACTGCTCTTGATTTTTGTTTCTTACTGGAAATATAAATGCATATGCAATAATTAATATTACAGTAATCATACAATAATTAATATCATGGTAATCCCACTGTTGACGATAAAAGGAGGCACTTATTTTGTGACAGCTGAGGAGACCACATAATCCTTAATATTTTTTCTTAGCAGTGCTGTGTATGCAGAACAAGTCTGCATTTTGCACTGAGAGCCTTTTTTTCTTCAGTTGCGTCCTTACACCTTGTGTAGTTTCAGTACCTTGGGGCTTTAAGTACCTGCTTGTATGCAAATCTAGTTGGAAGCCTTTGACTGAGCTTCCTGTTCTTTCATATCAACTATTCTTTTTTTTTGTGTGTGTGTTTTTTTTGTTTGTTTTTGTTTGTTTGTTTTTTGTTTTGGCTGTTTTTCCTGGGACTGCAACAGATAATAGGTGGAGTAGAAAGGAAACATCTTGGCTAGGATGGATCTGTTGAATTGTCTAGCTTCATCTTCAGTTATAGACTGCTTTAGTAAGGTTATATATAGTGCTTATCGCTATCTAAAAACAGTCATGTTTGTTATATATGACTTTGGTGAAACATGTTATTTCTGTTCACAAAAATATGCATGCATAGAAGCAGAAAAATGCAGAAATACATGCCTAATACTTGATAGAAGTGCTGCGTCTTTTTTGCCTGTTTATTAGTTTTCTCTTCCTGCATGCAGTCTCAGGGCCGCAGTGAAATCCTGATGAGTTTACAGAAAGTCTTAAATGGCCTTGGAGGAGCAGCAGCTTCTTGTCACCGTGATACATATAAGAATGCCCGATCTCTCTTGACAGACAGATCTATGGCTGTACGATGTGCAGTAGCCAAGGTGGGTGTTTCTGACCAGCTCTAGAAATTCTTTGTGCTATGACTGTGAAGTGCCTGCATTCAAGCTTTCTCTTGTTGTGTCACATGAAATCTGGTAATTATTTGGGCCAGATAAGTCCTTATTAGTTTGTGCTGAAAGCTCAGACATTTTTTCAATTACTCCATGTAAACCAAAGCACAATAGTGTTGTCTTCTGGCCTTCCTAGATAAATATGACTTAGAACATATTAACTGTGAGCCTTAGTGGGAGGAGTTTGGGGTAACATTTTTTTTTTTTTTTTTTTGTAGTGTTTGGTATATTATCCATTTATTTAATTTATTTGTTAACCTAGCCCCATGATTCTTCTAAATGTTTACTCTACCTATGTTATGTGGCTTAAATGAGGCTGGGTGGGAATGTTAACTGTTAGGAAACTTATTAACTAAATATTTGCTGAATTATCCCGTTAATTATACTGATACCTACACAAAAGGTAAGCATGGTCTCCAGCAGTGCTCAGCAGCTCTTTCGTATCCTACAGTGTCTCCTGGAATTACAAAATGAAGCTGTGTTCATGTGGACGGCTGAGCTGGAGAATGTTGCAACGCTATGCTTTAAGGCCCTAGAAAACTCCAATTATGGTGTGCGAGTTGCTGTGTCAAAGCTTTTGGGGACAGTCATGGCTACAGCCCTGATACCAAAGCAAGCAACAGGTATATTCCTTTTGAATTCCTTTTTCAAATAGACAAACTGCACCCTCAGTGTTGGATTCTGTTAGTGTTGCATGATATACTTTTGTTTTCGGTCATGGAGATTTGTAGTTGAATGATTTGGTTCTATTATAAACCTTAGCTCAAACCAGTGAAGTTTGCAGGTTTCCTGTTGTAGACATGCAAAGAATGAGAGACCCTCAAAAATAACTAGGGCTTTTTTTAAAGAAAAGAAGAGGGAAAAAAAGCTTTATCTGAGATAGTGACTGGATTCAAGACTGCAAGATGGCTATGGATAGTTTTGCTTTCAAAAATATTGCTTGTACTGTCTGGAGAACTTTGGGATGAAATGATTGATTTTTGTCTTTGCCAAAGTGATGCGACAGAATGTGAGAAGAGCTACACTCGAGGAGGTCTTGGAACTCATGGCCACTGGCTTCCTGCGAGGCGGGTCTGGTTTCCTGAAGAGTGGTGGAGAGATGTTAAAAGTCGGAGGATCTGTGAATAGGGAAGTGCGAGTTGGTGTTACCCAGGTTTGTGGTGATTGCAGACATTTTTGGCTATACTTTTTAAAATAAAGCAATATTTATGTATTGTATGTGACCCTTTTGGAAGATAAGTGTACACTTGTGGTTGTCTTGATCTTTCTTTTATGAGTTAACTTATGAAGACTTTGACTTCACGTGAGATGTGTATGTCATGTCATTTGCCTAAGATATTTTCTTTTATTGATAATGTGCAGTACTAATAGGTTAAAATGTATTCTAAGGAAAGCTTATTTGGTCAGTGTCTTTTAGGTGGGATAAATGCCTAAGAATGTTTGAAAGCTTAAAATATTGAAGACTTGCTTATAGCTAACTTAGATATCATTGTTAACCTGTTATGAATATTAAAACTATCTACCTATAAGTATTTAGTCTTTGGTAACCAAAAGCAGTCTTTTGTTTGTTTTATTTGGTTTTGTACATAATATGTGTGTTTGCAGGCCTATGTTGTCTTTGTTACCACGTTGGGAGGTCAGTGGTTGGAGCGCAACTTTGCTACATTTTTATCTCACGTACTCGACTTGGTCTCCCATCCTCGAGCGACGCAGACCCATGTGGAGGCTGTGTACTCCCGACGCTGCGTGTCGTTCATCCTGAGAGCAACGGTGGGCAGTTTGCTGGGGGAGAAAGCTCAGATTGCAGCTGCCAAAGATATCTGTCAAGCCATTGGGAAGCAAATGAAGGCTGTGGGTGAGAACCATTTTTCTTTATCTGAGGCCTGTTGAAAACTGCTGTCATTCCATAGTGTCAGTCATTTTTCCACTTTCATCCGCCATGAGAAGTTATTTTTGGTAAAAGGTTATATTTCAAACAGAACATAGCTGAAAGATATCCAAAGGGTGAGTTCTGTTTGATAAGTGATTGTATAAAAGTGACTTGTTATCCTGTGAGGACTTTTCCATTGTATTGCCTTGGCTTAGAAGACAAGAGGGAAAAGAGACTTTTGTGGTTTGTTTTTGGAGAGGCTGTATTGAAGATTAGAGTGCCTTACGACCAGCGTTGAAGATCCTTTACGCCAGATAAATGTCCTTATGTATCCCTTACTAATATCCATGTTACTGACCAACTGGATTTTACAAGTTAACAAAGATGTAATCTGAAGGCTGCAATATGGAAGATAAAAGTAAGCCCTTTACAGAACATTTGACATGTAATAACCAAGAGGGTGAGTTAATTTGAACTAGAGATGAAGGGAGTAAACTATATTTGCATAAGTGTGTGCTTACTACTTCTACCTTTTTTTTTATACTTTTTTATTCACATTTCTTTTTGAAAAACTTCCAATTTCTTCTTACAACGTTTTTTCTTTTTTTTCCCCTCAATAGGGAAGGAATGTTTGTGATTAGATGGGACAAAACCCTGTACAATGTTGCAGAACCCTGGAAACATTGCTTTCAGGAAAAAAATTCTATTGGAAGTTATATTTCTCAGCTGAAAGAGAAATACCTCTTTCCACTGTCTCCTTATAAGTTACAGGAAACATATGTTTAGATGGTGGAGGAACTGTTAAGCGTGTGGGGTGATTTTTCTTTTTTTTTTTTTTTTTTTTTGGTGCTTGTTTTTTGTTTCTCCCTTTTCCCTCCCGCACCCCAACAATTTCTGATTAATTTGATTTTTCACAAAAGTAGGACCACTTATTAGACTTGTTCTGGATCAGATATTATGCATTTATTATTTAAAGTGTCAGTTACAGCTTTTCCGCTACCCTGCTTCTGGGACATAATGTAGGAAAAGGAGTGTAGAGTGGAATCGGTGAAATTAATTGATAACTTTAAGGTGAAATCAAAATGTAAGGCCCTGATTGTCTACCAACAACTGAAGTTTTTACAATTTTATTTCAGATACTTAAATGTAAATTCACATGCAGAACCAAGATAAGCCAAGATTATATTCTTGGTTACTTCATGTGTAAGAGTGTGTGTACACATATATGTCTGTGTATATGCATATCTATATGTAGATGTGATGCACATATGTATATACTTTCCTGTATTATGCTATTAATCCTACCTCTTAATGTATTCCCATCCACTGTCACTTCTGAGCATCTCTTATGTATTTGGCTAGTAGCTGTAAAGATGTTTTTCTTCAGAATGTGTTTGCTCTATGAGCTCATACCTTGAGAAAAGCTGTGGTTTTATTTTAATATGTAGAGTTGATGTCAAAACTGAACTGTCTCTTTCTATAATCTGCATGTGTTTACCTATGATTTGCGCGGTAGTTGAGCAGTTTCTTTGTTTTGTTTCTACAGAAGCAGTCGTGAATGATGCTAACAGCGAAAATAAATCGGGAGCTGCTGATGTAGCTGCAAGCCAGCATGTAATGGTCTGTGCCCTTCAAGAACTGGGCAGTCTGGTGCAGAGTCTGAATGCCACTGCCTCTCCTCTCATCCAAGAGCCCTCCATAGGTATGCAAAGCAATTTAAATAGATTATAGAGACGTTCAAGAAACCAGTATGAAGCCTGATTACAGTCTTGTTAAATAATAAATTATGATGTGAGAAGCAAAGTGATGAAACTGGCATTTCCTGTAGTTTATCTTGCCATTTACTCAACTCATTGTTTTATAATACCCTAACTTTTAAGTTTGGTGAAGTTTTAAGCAACAATTTTTGATGAAAGGTTTGCCTGAAGTTATTATAAGAAGTTTTGTTTCCAGTACTGATGACTTTCAGATAATGGTAGTATAGAAAATGCACTGTTTCTCTATACAAGTTCTAAAATGTTTGCTTCTGGAAAGCTGTTATCATTTTCAGGCATCATATTTTTGTGGGAAGTTAAGAGCATTTTGTCAGGAGGTAAACCTCTGGATAGGCCCAGTTTGAGAAGCTTGTCTTTTGGATACAGTTGATGTATTTTTGCGTTATTTTTCCTTTTAGAAAAACTCATCTTAATCCATACTTGCATTGTAAAGCTACAGGTTTCATATTTTTATATTGGTAAAAATATGCACAGAGTACTGTCCCTTTCCAGTTGTTCTACTTGTTCAAGTGGTAGAAGTCTGCCTTTTACTTGAAAGAAAGACAAAAGAGTTATCTGCATCATGCTAATCCACGTGAGGTTGTACCAGGAAAATCAGAGCTGTCAGAGCCACCATGCAAAGTCATAAGATTCAAGAGCTTTAATTCTGGCATTTGTTAACTTCTTTGTTGCCTAATTTAGATGCATTTTACTTGTGTGCATAATTAAGTGCATTGGAATTGTATAGCTATAAACTCTCTTTCTTTAGGTCTCCTGGAGACAGTAACTTCAGTCCTTCTTCACCCCAGCATGGCTGCGCGGCTGGCAGCTGCATGGTGCTTGCGGTGTGTAGCTGTGGCACTGCCTTTTCAGTTGACTCCATTTTTGGATAGATGCGCAGAAAGGCTCAACAATCTGAAGACGTCCCCTGAAGCTGTCAGTGGCTACAGTTTTGCAATGGCTGCTTTACTAGGAGGTGTGCATCAATGTCCCCTAGGTATTCCTCATGCCAAAGGAAAGGTGAGATAATGCATGTTTTTCAGGCGAGTGTCCCAAAACATATCTTTTTATCTAGAAATACTTGCTTTGAAAATATGTGACATGGTAACAAACTAAAAAGCATTGAAAAGCTATGCTTATCAAGAGCAATGGCCAGAATCTTTGCATCCAGTATTTCAGATGCAATTTTTAACAGCTTTTATTTTTTTCCTTTCTCTTTCCAAGTTTAATTCTTATTTAGCATGTTGCTGTAGAATTGCTGGAGAAAATTAGTCTGTGCAACTACAAAGTAATTTTGAGTTAAACATAATCTACTGTTTAGAGAATATCCATTTAAATGATTTGAGAAAGTCTTTATACTGTTAGGATGAATTTCTAGCAGTGTCTCTCATCTAAATTTATATTTTTGAAATGCATTCTTTTTTTGTCATTGCTACAGATGGTTGTCAGTATTGCTGAAGATCTGTTACGAACTGCTGCACAAAATAGCAGGCTCTCCTTGCAGCGAACTCAAGCTGGGTGGCTTTTACTTGGAGCACTTATGACATTAGGTTTGTTTTTGCTTTTTTTTTTATATATATATATATATACATGTGTATATATATATATATGTATATATATATACATGTGTATATATATATATGTATATATATATACATGTGTATATATATATATATGTATATATATATACATGTATATATATATGTATATATATACATGTGTATATATATATATATATGTGTGTGTATATATATATATATATACATATACACACATATATGTGTGTGTGTATATATATATTTATATATATATAGTTTTAACACTTTCTCAAGGTTTCTGATTGTCTACTGTGGCAAATAGTCTCTGCAAGCAGTCAGTATTTTGCTAATTGTTTTTCCAAACAGGGAATTGTTGCTTTTATTTCAGCAGCATTCATTTCTTTTTTTTTTTTTTTTCTTTTTTAACTTAATTTGTATTATATCATTTTATTTTTTCGGCTAGGTCCATCTGTTGTTCGGTACCATCTCCCCAAGATGTTACTGCTGTGGCGAAATGTGTTTCCACGCTCTCTGAAGGAGCTGGAGGCAGAGAAGGCAAGAGGAGATTCTTTTACCTGGCAAGTGACGCTGGAAGGCCGTGCTGGAGCTCTGTGTGGTAAGAATTTCAAATTGAAATTCAACCATTTCCATTTCAAACAAAATTAATACAAAACATGATCCCGTGTATTATCCAGAGAACCCTTGTAACTCCTCTTCATTGTTTCGAGATGAGTAAGGTAACTACTTTCACCAAAGTGATCTAGTTTTTATGCATAGTCTTGCAAACATGTCATGCAGACTTTCAGTAAACATTTTTATCTACTGTTTTTTTTTTTTTTGACATTCTCTTAGAATCTATTTCTGCTCATATATCTCCTGTCTGTGTCTCAATAAAATTTAATTTCAAATGAATTTTTATTAGCTATGAGAAGTTTTGTTGCCCACTGTCCTGAGCTCCTGACTGAGGATGTTATCAGGAAATTGATGACACCTATAGAATGTGCCATGACAATGATGTCTCAGTAAGTAGACAGAGTTAAATTACTTTTTTTTTTAATATAATCTTTAGAAGGACGCTTTGAAACTAAAAATGGCATTTTGAAAGCAAGTTCTCACTAATGTTATGATATAAACTGTGAGAACCCAGAGAAGTTAATGTTGTATTCTTTGCTCATTATTCTGGTCCTTAGCTTTTTAAAAGTATATCATAACATAGTCTGTACCAAAGAGCTTCCTGTGATGGCTTTTGTTAGCTGTGTTTTGTATTTCCAAGATTTGTGTGTCCTTGTGAAAGAAATAAAACTGCAATATGGCAGTATTAGATGTGTCCTTTTATGAAATATAATAGCAAAGAGACATTAAATACTTTACAGAATAGTTGGGCTGGAGTCTTTTAGCAGGGGAGAAGGGTGTAAATTAAAGATACAGTTTAGAATTACAACACTTAAAAATGTTTTATCAGAATAATTACTTCTGAAAATGTATTTGTAGTTCAAGTAATGTTCAGAATAGTTCTGTGAACTATTCTGTGAACTAGAAAAATGGAAATGTTCTTTTGAGTAACTGCAGTGTTTATGACTTCATGCTCTCATTTTAATTCTCTAGCATTCCATCAGTAATTAAAGCTCATGGAGCTCATCTCAAAGCTAGTGCAGCAATGGTCCGTTTAAGACTTTATGACATTTTGGCTTTGTTACCTCCAAAGACCTATGAAGGTAATCAACTTTTTGACAATTTTTATTAAAGTAAAAATTCTAGTTATTTGTTTTGATGATAGCTCTTAAAGCTTCTTTGTCTAATTCATGTGGTTATATGCAGATGCAAAATACAGAATGAAAGACTAGAAGTCTTCACAAGTCTTATACTATATTTCTCATCTCCTGGATGTCATCTTGACAACTTAAGTGCAGAGTATGAATATTGTATATTGTGTAACACTTAAAGCATATAAATTTTGGTTCCACTTGAAGGATTGAGATGTATTGAGTTCCCATTATTAAAATTTGTTAGATGTTTTATGTCATCATTATATAAAAGAAAATATATTTCATACGTATACTTAAAAACAGCAGATGTAGGACTGAAGAATTAATTCTATTTTATATATAGCTGTGCCTTTTTTAAGCTACCTTACTGCGCTAGCTGGATATAAAAAGTACATATGTATGTCTTCTGAAATAAAAAAAGGAGAAACACTTTCAGAGAACTGCAGTTTGGGCAAAATAGCTTTTTTTAATCTACTTAGATATCTAAGGTTGTTTAGAAAAAAATCTGATGGCTCTCTTCATAAATACCAGTACCCATAGTGATGGAAAATAAATATATTAGTATAATTGGATAGTTAATTTATTAGATTATTTGAGCTAGTGGACAGAATTATGCTATTATTACTGAGTAACCAGACACTTTCATGTGTTCTGACAGTTTTTAAGGGGGCAATGGGGAGAAAAAAAATGCAATACTTTTACCAGCAAATATTTATAAAATCCGGATTGTCATTTTGGAAGAAATGGTATTATCCCTCGTTTAAAACATTGATTTGATAACTGGGAGTCCTGCTTCTTATTTGAAGCCTTGGTCTCCCCTGTAGTCTGGTCAAGCTTACCTCTGTGACTGTTTTTTGTGCATCAAATCAATATAATGCCCCATAATTTCATTTTGAATTCTGTCTTAAATATTTTTTGGATAAGCAGCAACAATAGTTCTTTTAAATATTATACCTCACAGGATCATTTAATGCACTTCTTCGAGAGCTGGTGGCCGAATTTACTTTGACAGACAACAGTGCTAATACGACCACCTCACTCCTGAGGTCTCTCTGCCATTATGATGATAGTGTCCTCCTTGGCTCCTGGCTGCAAGAAACAGATCATAAGTCAATTGAAGACCAGGTAGTATATAAACATGACTAACAAGTTATGTAATTAAGTTATTCTTCAGAGAAGGTAGATGATTGTTTAATTGTGTTACCTAAGGAACGTTATGGTTCGTTATGCATTATGGTAGAAATATCTGTCATTTTACTGTTTCTAAATCTTTGGATCATTACAAACAAAAATCTTGTTTGACTTGTACAGTGTTACAACTCACAAATCATCAAAACTGCAACAGGGAGTGCTTTCTCTCTCTCTCTCTCTCTCTCTCTCTCTCTCTCTCTCTTTTTTTTTTTTTTTTTTTTTTTTTTTTTTAATGTGTTATAAGCTCCTGTTGGTACTGGAATTTTTCTGCTTTTCTGTAGTATCCTTGTATCACTACTAAGAGTGAAGAGTTTGTACACTCAGCTGTTAACTGTTTTGAACTTCTAGGGTTTAGCTGGTCCAGTACCTAAGACTAATCTAAACTGATTTGCTAGTACATTTATTTCTGGATTCCATAATTACAGAATTTTGGTCTGTAAATTATCTAGTTGTTCTGACTACTGCATATTTTGGTTTCTCTATTTGTGAGCTATATGTAAAAAGATATTTTTAGAGGTGTTTGTATGGTATTTTGCAGCTTCAGCCAAATAGTGCATCTGGAAGTGGTGCTTTGGAGCACGATCCATCTTCTATTTATCTGCGTATCCCTGCTGGTGAAGCTGTACCTGGCCCCCTGCCCTTAGGAGTATCTGTTATTGATGCATCTGTGGCTCTCTTTGGTGTGGTATTTCCTCACGTTTCCTACAAACATAGGTCAGTTTAAATTGGTGCTCAAGTTTGGAATATAATGGCTCGTTCTTTTGTTGTTGTTGTTTGTTTGATATGTTTTTTAATTATACGACTTTTTTCTTTTTTGAAATAAGAATCTACTCAAAAAAACAGCTGGCTCAAATTCAGATTTCAGTGTTGGGTGCTCGTTGTGTCTCAGGATATCCAAACGTCCACTTACTTTAGAGATGAGATAACTCCCTGAGTTTGTTGTCTTTGAAGAATATGTTTCTGAGGTGTAGGCTAGATTCTTCATTTCTCTTGCTACTTTAACAGTAGTAGTTTCTCTGCAACTCAAATTTCTTGCAAAAGTTATCTGTACTTATTAGTTTCAAATCAGCCTCAAGAACTTAACACTGACATCCATTAGATTTCATTTGCCCTTCACAGATAAAACTGGTTGATTCATGTTCAGGAAATATGTATAATGAAAATGATGAAATGGAATTTGCTTATCTTGTGTGCTTTGCATTACCTTTGCAGAGTTAAGAGCTGTCATGACTGCCGTTGTTATTCAATTTAGCTAACTTGCCACTGAGTACACACACAGTTGAAAGCAGCTCTGAGCTACATTTCAAAGTAAAATTACCTTTCAGCGTAATCCTGATGGGAAACAGCTTTTTTTCACAGTAGTCGATGTCATTTTGTAGTAAGCATAAGTCAGATGTAAGACTAGCTTGCAGCAATTCAGCCTTATCTATGCTGTTAGCTAGAGAAGAGATCTGGCTGCATCTGAACAGCCCTGCAGGCAGCTACAGCAGAAGACTCTGTAGTTAAGGATGCAGATTTTTTATTATACTCTTGGCATTATGTTCTTGGCAGCTTTTATAGAATAGCCTTCAAGGAGTTGCTATTTAGAAGTGCTCCTGCTCTCAGTAACACTTTCCCACCTGAGACCAAGTGGGTAAAACCTGAACAATGACAGGCATGTGAAGAGTAATGTTACTTTGAATGGAAGTGGAGAGGTGGTATTTTTGCCAGTCTTCCAAAGGATTGTCTGCAGACTCACCTCCTTTTATGGCTCCTTTCTTCAAAGGGACAGATCATTTACTTGTGGCTGAGCATGAAGAGGAGGTAGGTGCTATTTAGAAACAATTCTCTACTCAGCCTTCCTAAGGTGGATCAGAGAAATGAACCAATAGATTCTGCAGCATAAATTCTGTAGCAGAACCTATAGTACCCCTTTGTTGTGTTTATTTTTGCCTATTTATTTATTATTATTACTATTATTTTTAGGATATTGCTTAATTACCTATTACTTTCTTTTCTCTGTTTTAGATTACAGATGCTGGATCACTTTGCTGAATGTGTCAAGCAGGCTAAAGGTGTTCGACAGCAAGCTGTGCAGCTTAATATCTTTACTGCTGTTCTCAGTGCTTTGAAGGTAAAACTGCTGTAAGCATCTAATGGATGCTAGAATTCAGCCATTTGATTCATAGATTTATATGCTATACTGGAGGCTGTAAGGAAAATGTTACTGAAGTTTACAGTCAAGTGCTCAGAAGCCTGAGAATACCAAAATTTATTTATTTTTGAGGTTTCACCTCTTGTCTGCATAGATTAGTACAGAGAGTAAACAATACTCATGTTGTCAGCAGGTCTTTGGTGCTACACACTTGGAAATCAAACCTCATAGAATCACAGAATGCCTAAGGTTAGAAGGGACCTCTGGAGGTCATCTAGTCCAACCCCCCTGAACACCCAGGGCCACCTGAAGCGCATGGCACAGGACCACATGCAAGCGGATCTTGAAGATCTCCAGAGAAGGAGACTCCACAGCCTCTCTGGGCAGCCTGTTCAGGGCTCTGTCACCCTCACTGTCAGGAAATTTTTCCTTAAGTTCCTGTGGAACTTTTGGTGCTTCAGTTTGTGGCC
>JAWLRI010001063.1:2734810-2770430 GCA_034781795.1 Crypturellus tataupa
GGGCACACTGCTGCCTCATGGTCAACCTGTCGTCCACCATGACGCCCAGGTCCTTCTCAGCAGAGCTGCTCTCCAGTTGATCGGTCCCCAGCCTGTACTGATGTCTAGGGTTGTTTCTTCCTCAGATGCAGGACCGTGCACTTGGCCTTGTTGAATTTCATGAGATTTCTCTCTGTCCAGTTGTCCAGTCCAGTAGCTCATAAATAATGTTTCTGAGAAATATTTAGTTTCAGTGACCTGTGCAGCCTCAACTCGCTGTAGAGAAGTGTCATAGAGTGCAGGATTTTCTTTCTGTTGATGAGATTTCTAAAGGCATTTCTAGTTTTTCCTCCTTTTCTTCTACATAATTTCCAGTTCACAAGTCTGACGACTGTTCTTTATTGTATCACCGTCATTTACCTTCAGAATAGCTAAATCCTGTGCACTGAGCAAACTACCCTTCTAGAAGCATCTGCCTGTAATTAAAGATTCAGTGGAAATAATTTTTTTCTCCCTTCTGTTAGCCGAAATAAGATCATCCATCATAAGCTTGTTATTATCTGGCCACGTACCCTCAGTTGATAGAGAGAAAATGAGTATTTCTGCGAAGTGACTTGTCCTACCCCTTTTAGGAGGGGATAGCACTTCTCTCTATTGACTACAAGATACATAAGTATTTTTTTTTTTTTTTAGCTTTAATGTCTAACACCCTAGATAATCTCATGCTAGATCTTCACCTATGTAACCTAGTGCATATATGTAGTCTGTTTTCTTTTTCAAAGCTAGTTTTGCTGCATTTCTTTCTTGCTACTCTAAGCTTTCTGATATCTCTTCCAACCATCATTTGTTCCAGCTGCTTTTTTTCTCTCTTGAGACTTCTGAGTTCAGATTATTCAGTCACTTTCATGATTCTGGCTAGAGGACCATTGAGAGCACACTTGTCCTTATTTGGTTTTAATTAACTCAACATAGTTGAGGGACATACCTAGTTAACTATGTGATTTTTGAGCACAATAGTTATCCTGTGTACAGTTATCCGGTAGGTTATCCTGTGTAAAGCTAGCTCGAATTCATTAGCAGTAGGTTGCATTTTTCTGTGACACAATTTGAGGCAAGAGGCTGGTGTAACCAGGTCTTCCTGTATGTGAAATAGGTAGAGTGCTGGCAAAGATGAGGCTTCTGTGTCAGTTATTGGCATTGTTTTAAACTTTACCATTTCTCTAGAGTATCAATATGTTTTAGAAAAATATCATTAATTCAAAGAAAAATAGAATTGTATGATTTTTAACCAAAGATATTTTATACAAAAAAAGACTCTAATTATCTTTCCTAATTTGAATTTTTCTTCCTATTTGTTTGTGTAGGGTTTAGCTGAAAATAAAAGCACATTAGGACCAGAGGAAGTTCGCAAATCTGCTCTGACATTGGTGATGGGTGCCCTTGATAATCCTAACCCAATATTGAGATGTGCAGCAGGAGAAGCTCTTGGCAGAATGGCTCAAGTGGTTGGAGAAGCCACTTTCATCGCCAGAATGGCTCAGTACAGTTTTGATAAGTAAGTTTTGATTCAGAAAAGCAAATAAAAATATAATTTAGCCTGGCTTGAAAAAAAAATACTTACTAGATACCATAATGATTATTTTCTTAATTTCATGATGTATCGCTGTATGATGATGTATCATTATTTCATGATGTATCACTAATGAAATCTTCAGATTTTGATGGGTTTCATGTGATTCTACCAGGAGTAGGTGATAACTTGTTAAGATACTTGGAAGGCAAAGTGATACTGATGAAGAGTTTTTGATGGGTTATTTAAGTTAATCAAATGTCTTCAGATGAATAAACTAAACTTTCTGTAAACATATCTGCAGTGTGAGTTCTATGGAAGTGGTTCTGCTTAGTTAAACTAATATGTAACAGAGGTATTTTATCTCCTGGTCTGTGTTTTGCTTCTATATTCTTTCCCTTGTCTGGGATTTTTAGGATCTGCCTGGTAGACCTAATTGAGACAAAGTATTTCCCAATTTTTGGCTGCTTCTTAAGAGACAACAGCCAGTCTGTGAACCAGAATGAGCCTCTGTCGGGGCTGCAGTCCATGTCTGCTGCCTGGCCAGACTACAGGCACCTGGTGTTTGGTTCAACTCTCCCTACTGCCTCCTTCCTCTCCCCCCAAATATTTTTTTTCCATTATTGTCTCTTTCTTGTCTGTCTTTGAGATGCAATGAATTTCTGTTAATAGAACTACCCCTTTAGTCTTGTTTAGGATCCATGTTTACATTGGATGCCTATCTGTGATATTGTCACTGTTTTTTGGATATTTGGGACTTGCTTTCTTTGGTCACTAATGGCTAACAGCGTACATGCCCCTCATTGAAATAACCAGGGGATTTTTTTCTTTATTCTCTTTAGGCTATTATTGTTTGTTTGTTTTGGAGAAGATTTAATTAACTTTGACATGTGATGTGCATGTGGAAGCTAGAATATTGTGGAAAATATTCATTTAATCACTGATATAATTAGGTCATTCAAATGCTTCATTCTTTTATTATTATTATTATTTTAGCTGCATCAGAAAAGTCATAGAACTTGGCTGTAGCAGTTCCATTTGAATTGGAAAAAATCAAATTTCATTTGAATTTTGGAATGGAATGGAATTCCATTCCAATGGAATGGAATTTGAAGTGGAATTCCAATTCTGTTTGAATTGGAAAAAGTTATTAAGTTGGTTAAAAGTGTAGCTGAATTTCTTTTAAATTTCTCTGCATGCCTTGTCGTTTTTCCATTTGTGCCTTCTTTTCACTGCAACAATCAAAAAATAATCAAAAATGTTAGGCTCCGACCATCAAGAAAGAATTATTAAATCAAAGTATCTCTTTATTTTGTTGGCTTGTATGCAATCTGGTTTAATAGCAATATATATTATTTCTTTTTCTTGTTATTGTTGCTTTTCTGATTAAACCTCTGAAGACCTTCCTGTAGATTGATAGGCAGTGTTCTGTTAGAAGCTCTTTTTTCTTTCTTTTTTTTTTTTTTTTAATTCTCCTTCTCCTCCTGTTATGATACTTAAAAAGCTTCTTGCTCCAAATTTAGTGAATAACGTAATTTGTCTTTGTTTAAATGTTAGGTTAAAATCTGCTCGAGATGTTGTATCAAGAACAGGTCATTCTTTAGCTCTGGGCTGTCTCCATCGCTACGTTGGAGGAATAGGCTCTGGGCAGCATCTGAAGACCAGCGTCAGTATTCTTTTGGCTTTGGCGCAGGATGGAACTTCTCCTGAGGTCCAGGTAAAAAAGCTCAACCACAGAATGCTTTAAGAAGAAATCAAGATTAAAAGAAAAAAAATAATTTACCTGTTTAAGTTTCGTTTAATAGAGATTTGCATAAGCCGAAACAGGCGAGTATGGTATGTGCCAGGTAGTGTTTAAAAAAGCTTTTATAGTGTTGAATCCCACAAATCTTTTGCAATGAAGTGTAACCTTCCTAGGATCTGTTAATTAGGAAGACAATTGCATATGGTCATGTTAATTCAAACTGACAAGTGTCTGCTTGTCACCTGAGCCAAAGTTACCTGCTGTGGGCATGTTCATAACATTTTATAATTGCAAAGGAAAATGTGTTAATTGTACCGTGGTGTTCCAAATCCGTATTTTATCAACTGGCTACTCAACTGTCTGAACATATGGTCAGCGATTGGAGGTGATGAAGAGCAATAATTTTCTTTGCCAAGTCATTTCATTTCTTATGATACAAGATAAAACTCTTTTTGTTTGTTTTAAGCCTGTACATGGGATAGGAGTTAGGATAAATCCTAACAAAGTAAAAGGAGGTGTTGTTACAGCAATGGTTTGTGGATCTATAGAAATCCTCCCAGGAGGAGGGAGGATTTCCCACTGGGAGAGAGTATTGTGCTCTGTCTGCTGTCCCCTAAATATCTGTTTGTACCTGCTGCTAGAGAAGGGAGTGTGGGCAGGGTGGACTGGCATCTGCCACTGCATTAGGAAGTTGACTTTTGGAGTGGGAAATTGTTGATTTTTCTTTTTTCTTCCCTAATGAAGTCTATCAAAGCAGTAGATAAAAGAATTACTTAAAAAAAAAGTAAAAAAAAAATAAAATAAAAAATAGGTAAAAATGTCTCATCTGTAATTTTTCTTCAAAGATCATAGTTTAATAGCGCCATATAACAGGTGACTTTTTTGGCATTGTGCGTCAAGAAAATTATTAATTGAAATAATGACTATCATGCTTTAGCAGTAGGAAATCCTGTACCACCCACAGATTGAGGAACGAAGGCTCCCACTAACTATATAGAATTGTACTCCCACATCTGATAAAATATTAGCTTGATAATACAAATAATTCTGTAAGTCTTTATTTCTTTTTCTAAGGGCAATTAAAATGATAACTTCTATAGCTTGTCATTTGGGGGGGAAAAAAACAAGATTAGTTTTGTATGGGGAATTAAAAGTATGTGAAGTTAAAAATATGTGAATACACTTTAAAGCCTCCTTTAAATTCCCTTACTTATAAGGTAGAACAGAGTTCTGTTTGCATGTGTAGCCTTTCTTATATGAATTCAAAATATACCCAATGTATCATTTATTTTGGGAACAAAATGAAAAGTGTACCTGGAAAAAGAAGTCTAAAGGGGAGCCATTTAGAGGGCCTAACTTATTTTATATGGAGCGTGTGACACAGCCCACTATGAAAAAGCTAAACTTTCAAACTTCCTCCCTCACTATATCAGTGCTGATACCATTTGGGAACAGAAGTGTTGGAGATGGGCAAGAACAAAAAGATAAGCTGTAATGTGCTACCCATGCAGCTAAGACTGTATAATAAGTTGTATATGATTGCTAGGGCGGTGCTAATGGTTTTCTGTGTTGTGTCAGAGAAGGCTAAAAAGGAATGATTTTAAAGGTAGGTTGTCCTGCTTACTCCAAAGAGTCTAGCTCTGAAGCTGTAATACTCTTTTAACCTGCTCTTTTCAGTGCATTTGCATCACTTAGAAGAAAATTCTGATTTAAGGTCTTTTATAATGATATGGAGAGATATCTAATGCTTTCAGGTCTTTTAGAGGAGTTCATTTCCTATGAAGCTTTAGTGAAAGTAAAGACTGTTCTTTCCTCTCCTGCTGTTTTGACAATTGCAGTAAATGATTTTGTTATGTCCTGCTTTGTTGTTTATTTACATTAAAACTGAAAGGTTTAATCTTTCACCAGCTTCTTCCGCACCCTTTAGTATACTGGCTATATGTAAAAAGCTCTCCGTTCCTTTCCTGCACCCTCTGATTTAAAAAAATTCAACGATAAATTCCCATGAACCTTTTTCACTTGGATAGAAAATGATTTTCATGGCAAAAGTCAAAGACATTCCCGAGTAAAGATTTTTAAAAACTGTCTGTTTCTGAACAGACACTTCTCCCTTCTTTTATAATGGGTATATTGTTTGATCAAAAAATGGTTAAGCATTTTGTGGAAATGAAAGAAAAATGCAACCTTCATCTCCATTGTGCCCCAAAGCAGCGAAAGAACAGAGTGGAAATATTTCAACTCCCAGGTGATTGCTTGGGATTCTGGGACCTGTGGGACATTTATGGAATCCGAGAGCTAGAGATGTTTAAGCACTGCTTAGCCTACAGACAAAATTGTTTACATTTCTGAAGCGTATTACTCAGAAGTATTCCTTTGTTTTTTTTAACAGACTTGGTCTCTCCATTCCCTTGCCTTGATAGTGGATTCCAGTGGACCAATGTACCGTGGATATGTGGAGCCAACGCTTTCTTTGGTTCTCACTCTGCTCTTAACTGTCCCACCATCACACACAGAAGTGCATCAGTGCTTAGGCCGATGTCTGGGAGCTATAATAACTACGGTTGGACCAGAGCTGCAAGGTTAGTGTCAATTTGAAGAGAAAAACAGATAAATAATTTGTATTAAATGACAGCTACAGTGGAATTATATTCTTAGCTGGAGTTTGATCAATTTTTGTTTATTACAGGCTACTGAGGAGGAAAACAAATGACCGATAGGCAGTTAGGGTCCTACAGACAGCCTGTATTTGGATCCTGCTTTGCTTGCATTCTTTTTTTTTTTTTTTTTTTTTTTTTTTGTAGACAGCTGTTTGAGATTTATGTAGAGAAACTGCATTTATGTATGGTGTGTGGCTAATGGCTAATTTGCATGGTAGGTTAAAAATCAAGAACATTCTTGCCACAGATGTTTTATGAGTAGGTGGTGCAAGAGATGAGATTTTTTTTCCTCTCTTTTTCGACATATGTTGGTAGTTTCAGTTTTGACTGGTGGCTTAAAGGTTTACATCATTGATGAACTTGTGAACTCTAACTCATTGCATTTGTTCTTGAGGTTCTTATAGCAGCATTCTTTAGAAGAGAGAGTAAAATCTTGTCATATAAAACATTGTATGTGAAATTTTGAGGCTCAGACAGCAAAAGCAGGGATTATGGCTTCGTCTAATTGGGATTTTTTTTCAGGATATTTATTGGAGGGTCTTTGCAGTGCCAGAGGGCCAGCTGTTAATAAGATTTTAACTCTAAATACCTGGACTTTCATATTTATGCAAAATCATCTAGATTTTTTTTCTTAATTTGTGTGTCTTCCTGCTGTATATTAATGTTTTGGCTTGGAGTGCTGTTAACTTCAGAGCATACTTGTCTAGAATATTTTCAGCAGGTTACATTTTGATGCAATTCAGGATTGCTGGTAAAACTTATGCAGGTTAATTCTTAAAATATTATTCTTAAAATACAGGATGCTGCAGTTCTTAAAATCAAATTCTTTGAATGCTTGTCCTGTTACAGCTCTGTTACCCATCTGATGGAGCCAGCAGACATCACCTGTTCATCCATGTGTTAGCTTAAATGTCAACTGATATTTTAGGGGATGATTGTGTGCATGAAATGTTGTTCATATGTATAGAATAAAGAAGGCTTTCAAAACTGAACAGATGATTTTACCGGTTTAATGTCTTGGCAAGATACTTCCAAGATATTTCTGCTTCAAGATTTATTGATGCAAATTTTTAGCTGGAAAGGACATTGTTTAACTGAGCCAAAAAAGAGATATCAGAATACTTTAGTGTATCTCTAGAAATTGGTTGGGTACTAATTAGAGGTAGGAATCGCGTGTTAATCCTTGGAATGTTCATGCCTTTGAAACTTTAATCCAAAGATTTAAAATCTGCATTTGTCATACAAAAATCTTTGTGTGCTAAGGGTGTCATATTACATCGTTAGGTAACGGAGCTACCATCTCAACAATCCGTTCTTCCTGCTTGGTGGGGTGTGCAATCACCCAAGACCACTCAGACTCGCTTGTTCAAGCAGCTGCCATATCCTGTCTTCAGCAGCTTCACATGTTTGCACCGCGGCACGTCAACCTGTCCAGTCTGGTTCCCAGCCTTTGTGTGAGTATAAGGTGCATCCCCTCCTCAAAACCTGTCCACGTGTCTAGCAGAGCGTAAACAGCATAAAAGGAATATTGTTCATGAGTAGCCGTAGATGCTTTTTAAAATGTGACCAAAATGGAGCTTGTAGGGTCTGGTTCTCTTTAGCCTACACACTCAAGGTAGCGAGCATTTTTATGTAATATAACCAACTAGGAAGATACTGAAAACTATTGCTTGCCGCTGGTTGTGTACACTGAGGGAAGAGGGTGACTTAGGGAAAGGTAGGAGATTAATGACTTGTTTTACTACTGATAACGTACTAGTTGCTGATGTTCTGACTGTTGTGCTGCTGTTGTGGTGAGTGCTGCTTTCGACTTCTGTTAGTGCTCTGACAACAAATCCTGACTTAAGCCCGGATGCGAGGCACAGGATGAAATCCCAAACAGTAAATATAACTGCAAGAGACAAGTTTTGCTAGAAGGTCTAGCAGACCAGTACAGAGAAATTTTAGAAGCTAATCCTTGTCTTTCTGTTAGATGCTTCATAAAATTCCTTGAGTAATTCCGTGTGGAACTGATTGTTCTGTGTTACCTGAAGGGATGCAATCCTACTTGCATCAGTGAATGAACGTTTTCTTCATCTCTCACTAAGACTTTTCCCCAGGGCATCCTCTCATCATTACAAGTTCTCACCTTCCCAATCCATGCCACTTTTTTTCCACCCGGGAGTTCTCCTGTGTAGTGTGCTTCCCAGATTCTGTTGTTTGTCCGTGCATATAAGTTTGCCTGAAGGAGATACAGGATACCCAAGAGGAGGTGGGCCCTTTTGTATCAATAGTACAAGCGATATCACAACTATCTCCAGCCAATTTCTCTAGTGGGTAGTGTTAAAGACACTGAAGTTAGTTCATACAGGACTTAGGATTTTTTGAAAACTTTTCTCAGGTTATTCTACTGTCTCTTTGCTGCCTCTTTGTGGTTCTTTGTTAAACAAAGCTATTTTTCTTCTCTCTCTTTTTTTAAACTTATTCCTTTCAAATCATACTTTGTTGGATAAGTTTACCTCTAAATATCTTCTGCAGTTCTTAATATAGAAAATACAGATATTTAGGTACAGTCTGTATTGCACTCCTAATGACTCCTAACTTCCTTTCTGCTGCTTGCACCATAAGCACTGTTTTGTTTTTTAGGTAACTAAAACCAGGGGATAGTCTTTCCATTAATTAAATCCCCAAAGTGTTCTGTGTTTTAGTTCCATTAAAACAGCCTCAGTGTGATACTTAGAGGATACTTTAAAGTTTGTTTATTTTTTCAGGACTGAAATCTTGTATGTTCATATGTGGAATAAAGATCTCCTGTTAAGATACTTTGTAAACTATACAACCATTTCATTTAGGAAAGCAATTTCCATCCACATAATAAGCTAATACTGAGAAAGCAAATGTGTATCAGTTTACTAAACACAAATTCCCTGGGGTAAATAAAGAATCAGTTTCTTAAAGAGCAGTCTTCAACTCCTCCACTGTGGAAAAACATACAGTACCCAGTGCAGCTACTTCCTGTCAAGAAAATTGGGATCATGCTCAATTCTTCTCTAAGAAAAATATTTACTTGTACTTGAGGTGATTCAAAAGGAGGTAGAAGTCCAATATTGGTTAGCAAGAAATCTGAAAACTTGCTTTTTGAGAGGTACTTTACTGAAATTTATGCTACTAATAATTCTGGTACTAGTTTGAAAGGAAATTTTAGTGATAGCTGTTGTGTGTGATGCTGGTGGCTTCTTTGTTTTTTGAATATGTGATCGATAGCCATAGCAGTATATGATGTTCAGAAGTACTCAACAGTATGGCAGATTCAAATGTGTAATTAGTCTCGACTCAAACTGGTGCCATAGTTTGAATGTTTAAGGTCTAATCTCTTCAACCAGATAGCGACTGTCAGGTCTGGAGATGGCAGCTTTAGTTGCAATTTTGAGAGAAGTAGTAAATGCCTATCTGCGAACTTCAAAGAGTCTGTGAAGAGCTTGGTCCCCAGCAGCTCTCTCCAGGGTATATCATTGAAAAGGAGAATGCTGGTAGTCCTTAGCAGCTCTGATGTGCTGAAACGAGGCTGCAGCAGTTCAGTCACTTGTAACGGTTCTGATTTTTAGGTGCATTTGTGCAGCTCCCACTTGCTCCTTCGCCGGGCCGCAGTTGCCTGTTTACGACAGCTTGCTCAGAGGGAAGCAGCAGAAGTATGTGAATATGCCATGAGCTTAGCAAAAAATGCTGGAGACAAAGAAAATAGTAGCAGCAGTAAGTATTTCTTTCATGTGGTCATTTGTAACAGCTCTGCGTGTGCATGTGTGGTTTGTCTTCAAAAAAACAAAACCAGAAATATTTCTTCCAGCTTCAAGATCTTCTCTACTTGCTTCCTGAATTATAGTTATTACTATCATTTCAAAGACAAACATTACTGGTTTAATACTCTTATGCAGACAATTTTGTGTTCATATGACAAAAATTTTGCTGATCAATACTGCTGTACCTAGGAAAGCCGAAAGGCTAGTAGAGGGGCTACTAACAGAACATAACTGTAGCTGGACCCAAAGAGCAAGACCCCAAACAGGAATATCAAAAGAATGGTAACATGTTTCCATTGTGCATGCCTCCTTACTTGCTTGCCATTCTCAGTGAGGTAGAGAAGTTTAATTTTGAACTTCAGAGAAGATTTGTCTTTGAAATGATTCTGTAGAGTCATGGGTTAATAGGCATTTCTATAAAAAGACATATTGTCTTGCAGAAAATAAATTTAATGAATAGCTATATTAAAACTTGAATGTTAATTCAGAAGAAATTCAGTAACATCTTGACAAATGAATGCAAAATGTTTAGTTTGTTACTCTTAGCTCTAAAACTGAGTTACTGGTTTCAGAAAAGCTTCCTTAGTTTCTTCATTATCATTTTCCAGATGTTAATCCTTTTGCACCGGGAACCGGTTCTCGGCGAGATATTCACTCCCGGCATCAGGGAGTTAATATAACGGAGACAGGCCTTGAGGGTGTCCTTTTTGGCATGTTGGATCGGGAGACTGATCGGAAGCTGTGCTCTGATATTCACGACACTCTGGGACATATGCTGTCATCTTTGGCAGTGGAAAACCTTTCTCACTGGCTGATGCTTTGCAAGGATGTTCTTGCAGCTTCCAGCGGTAAGTGCTCCACAATATTCACGTGGAATTAACTTCAGTGTTAGTATTAGTATTGCCTTACAATACGTCTTTGGAGTTTTTTTGTCAATGCGGGAGTACGTATTAGAACTTAATGTTATGTGTAGTTTGTGTGTTCAAACTTGTTCAAAAGTCATCAATGTCTTGGTCATTTTTTAAAAGTATTTATTTCTTCCAAGACTTATAAGTTATTCTTTATAAAGTAGGATTGCCAGTGGGGAGCACTGCAGCTGCTCTGAATTCTCAGTATATTAGCAAAAGCAGGAGTATTTTTCTCAACCTTTATACTCAGGGCCATTTGGAAGGAAGAGTGCTGGCCATGCTCTGAGTTTTCTTTCATGAGGTTTTTTTGTTTTTTTTTGAGTTGCTGATGTGATGATGGGTTGCCATGGTGATGGGAGGTTTTTTGCTTGTTGTTTACCTTTGCAGACTTGTTTCACAGATTTTATTCTTGGAGACCTTATTCCTGTTTTTTCAACTTTTAAGATAGTTGTGACGCAAATTCTCCCTATTTTTCTTGCATTTGTACTTGTTTACTGGCATTCTGTGAGCTTCTTCATGTGAGATATATGCCTGGGGAGAATGGCTTCTTGTTTACCAAGTTTGAAGTTATGTCCTTTTCTTATTGAATGTGGAATAGTTTTTAAAGTTGTTAACATGTTTGTCCAATCTACAGTTTGTGTTTTTTTTTTTTTTTCAGTAGCTGAAATAATCTGTCAAAGAACCCCATTTAAATATATTTTTCTCAACTCTACTTAAATAAGCCAGCAACTCTATTTTCAATTCCCTGATCCAAGTAGTTTTGGCAAATGAGCAAAATCTAGTTTGCTTTTTAAGCAGAGATTTACAGGTCAGCCACATAAGTTTTCCTGGATTCTTTCTCAAAACACTCTTGTTTTGCCTTGGCTTCATTCATGTTTGCTTTGTCATAGCTTCTCTCTGTTGAGCATCTTGGCTCTTCAACTGCCTAAATTTACACTTTCGAAGAAGCATACCTTAGTTTGGGTATGATACACTTGTGATAATTTCTTCTTGTTCTCCTCTAGCTATTAACCACAGTGATTTTTGTCAGTATGTTGACACTGCTAATTTACAACTGAGCTCTGAAATTGCATGTGCTCTTACCTGAGTAGCAGGAATGTATATGCATGTTTGGTGAGTTGCTTTTTGGCCTCCTTTTTTTGCCTTCCTGTGGTGCCTGAAGCCTTGATATTTTTTGAAATGAAATCCCACAAGCATGTGTAAATAGAAGAATTTTTGTTTGCCCATTAGGCACAATTATAGGTGTCAGTATATCTGTTTTGTGGCATACACGTTTCGCTTGGTATCAGTTTAATGTGACTCTTAGCTTTTTGCTTGAGCAATTCAAAGCCAAACTAATTCTTTGATTCTGAGCCTTGAAACCTCCTTTCCCTCTTTGTTGGTAATTTAATAGGTTAGTTTTGAAAGCTGAGGAGCTTGGGATTCAACTATAGTTGGTATCTGTGGAGAAGTAATGTTATGGGAATTGATTTTCCTATCATTTAAACCAACTGAAGGAGAATATAGCCCAGAGTTAGAAATGAAAAAAATGTTCCTTTTACTGATATTCCTATGTCTTTCCACCTTTTCCAAACTTAGCTCTTCTTACAGACGATGTCTATTTTGAATCTAAGTGTAAAGAAAGACCCGGCAACTTCCTTATGGAAATGTCCATCTGCAGATTATGACGGTGCCTGTTTTTTCCCCCTCTCTCTTACATTGCTGTTGCAGACATGAGCACTGCTGCTCCCTTGGGAGGAGGCAAGGATGAGGAGTCGGAGAAGAAGGAGGAAATGGACGATGACACCATGTTTACCACCCTGGGCGAAGAGGATAAATCCAAGCCCTCTGTAGCACCGCGCTGGGCGACGCGGGTGTTTGCAGCCGACTGCCTGTGTCGTGTTATTATGCTGTGTGAGAATGCAAACAAGGCGCACTTCGATCTCGCGATGGCCCGTTCAGCCAGGCTTAAAAATCCAAAAAGTAATTACAGAATACGAATAATTTTTTTTTTGGGATGTGTCTTTTCTTTGATACCTCTTTACAATTTAAGATTACATAGATCAGATGAAAGTGTAAGCAGTTAAAAGGAAGGGGAATATCATTTCATGCAAATGGTAAGAAAAAAGAAAACAAAAGTTATGTCCAGCAAAAGGCAATAAAACTGGGATGGTGAAATTGTTCCTGTGTGCATGAACATGAAGGGCGAGGTTTGCTTGAGGAGACAAGTCTGTTCTAGACAGACTGATCTAATGGGGAAGAAAAAGAGTGTTGGATTTGCAACCCCCTCTGCCTCCCCTGTTTTTGAATTAGATTTCATGGGTTATTTTAGCACTTGCAGAACAAAATTATGCTAGGAATATATGAATTCATAAGGCAGGTAATTATTGTTGTGGGGTTGATGTGAGGCTGGGGATGTGGGAAGGAATGGTAATATGACATGAAGCCAGTTGCCATATTAAGATGATTATTTTGATATCCATGATACTAAAGAATATTGGTTGTAATGCTCCTGTTTTCAAAGTACTTTTATGACTTGGAGGATGTTAACTGAAATGAAAAATGAGATGGTTTGTGAAAAACTTTCCTCTGACGGATAATGAGAGGTTTCTGTCCTCTGATCATCCATGTATATTTGTTTTGGTGCCTAGTGATTGGTGGCTTTCACTGTATGGGGTTCATGAAAGCTTTGAATTTATATCTCTGAACTTGATATTTAAAGTGAACTTGGTATATTTGGTGGTATTGGGGGAAAAAAATAACTCTCCCTACAACTTAAACTAATTACTAATTTACAATCTATTTTACTAATAATCTAAAATTATTAAAAAAATTAAATCTGTGTTTCCTTACTGACTTGCCTCTAAAAATCTTAGCTGCTATATATATATATATATATATATATTTAACCTTGAGACTTGAAAATATCTAGAACTTTAATCATTTACGATTTGAATTTCCTGTTAATCGCCCTAGATATTATATTTTTAAATAGTTTTTCCTGTTAATTCTACATTATCTAGTAACATAAAATTGTAATTGGGAAAGAAAAACCTTTGCAGAAGTGTTATTGAGTTGAGTATCATTCTTCTTTTCTGCATATTTTCTTCTGTTACTTATGGCCTTGGATAGAGGTCTTGGAAGCAGAAGTAGAGGGATTGATTTGGGATTTTTGAATGTGACAAAGTTGTCCTTTATCAGCAGGGGTCACTATAAGTATAGCACTTGAAAAGCAGTTGCCTTTAAGCTTTTTCTGAAGATATGAGGAAAAGAAAATCAATAAAGTTAAGATGCTTAATAGAGTTTTAAGTTGCCTGAGCCACGTTTAAAATATTCTATTCAGTGCAAGTTCTATATATATATATCATATTCCAGTCTGTATCAATTTTGGGCAAAAAAAATAGATTTATCCTTTTGCCTGCTTTTTCCCCACACCCTAGATGGAGAACTTTGGGGGAGGGGAGAGGGGGGAAGGGAGAAATTAGGAAATTTACACATATCAGTGAGGAAAATATTACAAATATCCATCATATGTCGGCTTTTAAGTCTTTTAACAGTCTTTGTTGTTTTGGTTGGTTTTAAGATGACTTCTTAGTGCTCCACCTTTCTGACCTGATTCGAATGGCATTCATGGCCGCGACGGATCACAGCAACCAGTTACGGATGGCCGGTCTCCAGGCCCTTGAAGACATTATCAAGAAGTTTGCATCGGTTCCTGAGCCAGAGTTTCCAGGCCATGTGATACTGGAGCAGTATCAGGCTAATGTGAGACCTCCTTTATACGTTCAGGAAATTGTGTATTTATGCCAATGCGCCAGTGTTAGCTTTGAGAACATTTTGTAACTTCAAAAGACCTGTGAGGAGACCTTTTACGTGTGAAAACCTACTGAAGAGACTAGTTTATTTACCTCCTAAAATTAATTTCTGCCCCTCTCTCTATTTATTATAATTTAGTAGCTGACAAAGTTAAAATCAATAGCTATTGATTTGTGAAAGCCAAATGTAAAAAGGTACATTTAATTTTTGGCAACAGTGATATTCATGGGTAAAACTTAGAGTTTGAAAAGAATGGTGATTCAATTCCAAATTGAATCCAATAAATCTGTTTTCCTGGGAATTAATGAATGTACTTCTGTTTTAATGAGAAATCTGCAAAATTATAGGATGAGAGCTGAGCAATTTAAGTTGTATTTTGGGTAGTATTAATTTATTTTGTCAGGTTGCTTACCTCTTGTACATCCTCTATTCTTGTCTTTGAAACCTATATTGAAATTTTTAATGAAGTGTAGCTATTTCAGATTTAAATATTAAATAAAGAAAACCTAAAAGTCATCCTTTGCCTGAGGTTTGCATACAGAGAGTAAAGCTTTAGAACAATGTAATACAAAGAGATTTTCCTGTTAGCTCTGCGTATCTTACTGGCTTCCAACTCTAATCACTTTAGCTATTCTCTCTATTTGGGCAAATTTATTCTTACAGACAAGTGCATAGGTGACTTACAATATTTGCAAGTTGCTATTCTTCTTCACCCTTCTTCTGATAGTACTTTTACTATTGTTTCTGTCTGACTAGGTTCCTTTTGTTTTAGAAACAGGCTTTCTCAGAAGGAGTGCCTAAAGGCTTCTTAGCCAGTGTTTGTCATTCCAGTGAACTTAACGCAAATCCAACCATAAATGTCCGATTTCACATGGATGAATATCAAAATGTCATTGTCTTGTGGTGCTCTGAAAGTAGTTGAGGTAGTTAAAGGTAGCTGAAACTTAAAAAGGCAATGGGAAAGCAGGAAAAATCATTGAGGACTTTGATGAAGGAAAACTTACAGCAAATGTCTGCTAAGTAAAAACGATATGTTTTTGGTCTGATTAGAATGACAAAATCTGCAGTCTTGTCTTTATGTTGTCTATGTGATTTAGCTTTGATTAAGATTAGCTCAACATTGTTGAGTCAGTTGTTTAGCTGTTTTTTTTTTTTTTTTTTTTTTTCTTTCAAATAGGTTGGGGCTGCTCTGAGGCCAGCTTTTTCCCAAGATACTCCATCAGATATAACTGCCAAGGCCTGCCAGGTACAGGTGGCATACCCCATAATCCCCTGCATAATTTCATGCAATATAAGAAATTTTCCATGTTATCATTAGAGTGATAGTAACAACCCATCAGTAAAAATTCAGTGAAAGGTTGTGGGTTTATTCTCTCTCTCTCTTTTTTTTTTTTGTTTGTTTGTTTTGTTTTTTTTTTAGCATGTTCTTGTGCTAAAACATAACTACTGCTGTATCAGATACGGAGATTAATCATCTATTTACTGGAGTTTAAATCTACTAGACCACTACTGTAGTTTAAGTCTGCAGATAATTATCATGTAGACATCAGTTTTAACAGGATAATTTTGTATACATGAGAGCTTTATACATTTTGACTGTTCAGAACTTTGTTTATACTCCTTAATGGAAGCAAAACTTGTAGACATAGATCAAATACTAATATAATTTGGTGTTATACATACAAAGAAGACATCTGGTTTACCTTGGTTTACCTTGGTTTTACCATTTTAAAATGTTTTTTGTTATTTGAAACTAAATGAAGAGACAATTTGTGTGAAAACATGTAAAAGTCTTTTAAGTTGTCCAAATTGTCCCTATTCAACAAGTTTCCAAGTGGACATGAAACTTACAGGATTGGACAGTTGAAGGTCAAGTCTGGATATTCTGTCTTTAGCGATGGTATAGGCTGAGACAAGCTGCACGGAGGGAGCTGGGTGTTTCTATTTTTTTTTTTTTTTTTTTTGTCGTTATTGAAACAAAGTTATTGGCTTGACCAGCAGAACAAATGAAACTGGTCATAAGCTGTGAATGAATTATGGATTTGTAACAAATGCAATTTTCAGAAGTCCTGTCCAGTGTTGCTTCAGGACCAGGTTGTATGTATTTCAAATGTATTCATTATTCTGGCCACAAGTAACTCCTCTCCCAAAAGCTATCATAGAATCAATTCTCAAAAAGCAAAATAAATGAAAAAAATTGAGATAGGCCAAGAATACCATTAAAAAAAAAAAAAGTGCTTGAAAAAAATAGTACTGTTGAGTTCTGTTTTTTTGCTTCTCTACAGTCTCCACCACAGTCAAAGCCTCACTTGCATAAAGATACTTTGTCACTTTTTAATAAAAAGCAGAAAAGGCAGCTGCAGCAAAATTCTTCTGTTGCTTTCCTAGTGCATGGGCGTGATGGTGTTTTGGAGGATGAATGTCAATGCAAGGCCTGAACAGACTGATCTCTGTGATGCTTGCATTTTAAGTATCTGTTTTGACCAACTTGGTGGGAGGTGAGAAGTTGGGGCAAACAACTGTGTTTCCTCATGAGTGGTATCAACTTTCTGAGTCGTCATAACCACTCATGTGAGTAGTTCTGTCAATAAGGGGATGGGATTGAGGAAAAGAAAATCTGAGATTTGCAATGTTGAACAGGAAGAGAGCTATTAAGTTTTAATCTAGAAATCTTGTTTTTATGAAGAAATGAGTGTTTTCTTGTTTGTTTTATTTTTCCTGCTAGTTTACAATGATTCTCAACTTTGTTGCTTAGGTATGTAGCACGTGGATAGGAAGCGGGGTTGTAAGTGACCTGAATGATCTGCGCCGAGTTCACAACCTTCTTGTCTCTTCCCTGGATAAAGTGCAAGCAGGGAAGGGATCTTCTAGTCAGCTTTACCGCGAGAGCGCCACTACTATGGAAAAACTTGCAGTGCTGAAAGCATGGGCAGAGGTAAATATTAAACATTGACCATTAAGAAAAGATTTTGCAGCGGAATAGCAGCCTCCCACCTCACTGTCTGTTCAGCCAGGGAGCCTTACACCTGCCATCCTTCTTACTTGTTTTTTTTCTATCTCTGTATGTATTCCTCTGCATGTCTTTCCCCATTCCTTTTTCTGCCATGCAGTTTTTCTGTCCTGCTTGTCCATATTTATAGTGGTGCTTGTTTGCTCTTTCTCATTACTGTGTTTTTGTATATTGAAGTACATGCCTAATTCTGTCAGATTTTCATTCTTTCATCTTATTGCACATAAACTTAAGAAGAGTTTTGAAATATGGAACTGAAGTATATTTTGTTTAACTAGCTAGGAAGTTCTCAAAGTGTTGGTGATAAATTATGGGCTTACTGTAGATGGTAGGCAATGTCTGGAATACCCGAAATCTTTTAGAAGTATCTACAGAAGGAGGAGTGAGCAATCCTGACTTTGCCTTGCCTCTAAAATGTTACTTGTGTGCGACTCATAATTACACAAATGGCATTTTGTTTCTTTTAGTGCATTACTGTAAGGATTTTTCCATTACATTTTATTGGGAATTGCTTCTAAAATATGAAAAGTACTAACACCTTAGCTATTGTTTATTGCCCCATACCATTATTTTCAGCTCTGACATGAAGTAGAACATCTGTTGTGTGAAGACATTTATTTCTATGCTATTCAGAGAAAAAGAAAATCTTAACTGAATTTTCTGATATTTCTGGTTATTTCTGTAATATGTATCTAAATGTTTGAAAATCCTTCCTTAGCCCCTCATAGCATCTGCCAAAGACAGATTAATGTATTCATGTAGTCCCTATTTGAAGCCATTTTCATTTTTCATCTTTTTTTTTTTTTTTTACTAACTCTTAACATAGGCCAGTAAATCTGTCTGTGCAGAGCAGAAGTAAAATTGATGTTTTTTTCTTCTTTTCTTTATAGAAAAGGTACATGCAGTCAGATTGTTGTAGGAAAGTGCTCTTTATGTCCCAAATTAATACATACTAGTTGAAATAAAAGCAAAAATATTTAAATAAAATGTAATTGCAGTGCAGATTTCTCTCCCCACCCTCCGTCCCTGCTGCTGTCTGCCACTCATTTTCCAGATGATTTTCATGAAGTTTGCCACAAAAAAAAAAAAGGCATTTGTAACATACATGAACTGTGAATCATCTGTTTATGGAATCTCTTTCTTTCACCGAGGGAGGCTACTTTTTTCTGTCTCGCATTTTACAGCCTATATTTTCATATCCGCCATGCTCCTAGGTGTATGTTGTTGCCATGAAAATTAAGAAGGAAGCAGAGACCAAACCCAAGCGTGTTTCAAAGAGCACAGATGACGACGATGACGATTTTGGTGCTGTAGATGAGCTGCCACCAGACAGCCTGATCACCCTCGTCCAGCCGGAGCTGCCTGCGCTCAGCCGTCTCTGGCTCGCTGCCCTCAAGGACTACGCTCTTCTCACCCTGCCACCGGAATTTGCTACTCAGCTGCCGCCAGACGGTGAGCACACCAGTTTCTTTGGGGGCTGTCGCGAAGGACATAATGAAACTCTTGCTTGAGACTTTATTTCTTTTCTATAAAGTATTCGGCAAAATTATTCTATTTTCTTCTTCTCTAAAAATGTGTGTATAATAACATACATGCTTGTTTTGGGTAGGAGGAAATCTTAAAATTTGAGTGTGGTTTTTTTCCTACGCTCTACAATGAAGATGTTTTTGCAGAAATAAGACTGCTTCTGTTACTTCTAATATTTTTATGTTAAATGTAAAAAGATGTTGATGTTTATTATATGAAAAGCACAGTCTATCTTTGAGTAGACTGTTTAATACTGCTCAATCTTAGTCAGCAGTGTGCTGAGTGTGCTCTGTATGAGAAATACTGCAAAACTTGATGTCTTTGCCTCCTCTCTTGCTCACTGCTTACTAATCCAGTCTATTGCAAGTGCTGTGTAATTCACATGGGGAATGTGGATGCACTGTGTCAGTAACAAGGATTTCATCTAAATATATACATGGTGAAATGCACCCAGAACAGATAGTGATCAATGTAGAGTTTGTTCTTTTTGTCTACTCTATGCAAAGAATTTCAGAATTTACTTTTGCTAATTTAACAGGGGGAGCATTTTATACTCCAGAGACAATTGATACAGCTAGACTGCATTATCGAAACTCCTGGGCTCCCATACTGCATGCAGTGGCACTTTGGCTAAATAGCACAGGTTTTAATGCTTCTGAGTCTACAGAAGAGGCTGCTGCAGCAATGCCCAATTCACAGAAACGTGCTACGTCTATAATGCTAAACCAGACACCTGGAACTCCACCAACCACTAAAACTTTGCCAGAGATAAACAGAGATCGAATGCACTTAATTTTGGGTAAGATTATGCGTGTCAAATTCTGTACCAGCACATTTTCAGGAATAAGAAAAGATACTTTGTGTAAAATCTGAATGATTTAAAATGCAAATGCATTAGATACCTGCTTGGGCACTAAAGTTTGGAAATATCTCTGTCTCATTGTATCTTTTTCTCTGCCTCCCATGTTTTTTACAGCTTTGGTAGAATCTTTAACAGTATGCTCATTTGGATCTTTTTACATAAACTAGTTCTCTATCTGGTGTATTTACATAATTGAAGACTGTAATGAGTAGGTGCTGTCCTGTGCTGTAAAAAACTTCAGATAACATGAATTATTATCTGTAGAGTTGTGGTCTTTCAAAGACTCTAAACTATAAGTTTAATTAAAATACCTATCTTGGTGAAAGCACAGTTCAGTAGAGACTGCTATTTGATAAGTCATATGGACTAGCTTTTATGTCAGTGTTTTTTTGTTTTTGTTTTTTTTTCTTTTTCCCCTCATCAAAAAGGGGTAGAACGCCCTATTTCATTTTGTTATCTAAAACTTTTAGTGGTGAATACCACTAACAGTCAGATATTCTGAGCAATGCCAACAAATTACTCAGATATACAGATGTTTAAAAACTGGTTTTATGTACTGTATGCATACCATGTAAGATGCTTTTTTGAAGCTTAGCTTCATTGTGGTTATTTTTATGTTTAAAAATGTTCAATAAAGTAAAACTCAATTGTAAGATTCATAACTTTATAGATCTTTAGAATCTATAGATCTTTAGTGCTTTAGAACACAGCACTGATTTTTTTCAGTTGACTGGTGGTTTGTATGTACCAAAACTTGGTACTTGGGAAACTTGGGAAAATGGGATGCAGAAGAGGAAAAGAATACAGTCCTAGTATTTCTGATACATGGAAACTCTCTCTTCCTTTAGAGAAAAACAAAATTGGGAAAGTACTTTGTGTTTCTGATTTTTAAAGTATCCTTCTGTATTTTGAAGAATTTTTAAAAGAAAACTTTATTTTAAATAAAAACTTTTTTAGTGTTTGTGCTTTTCAGGTGTCAGCATACAATTTCTCTGTTCCCCGCGACCTGAAGAGCCTGTTGAACATGTTACATCTTGTTTACAAGCACTTCATACTTTATTGGATTCACCTTGTGCTAGGATCCATATTGCAGAGGATCAGGTACTGTATTCAGTTCTTTCTCAGTGTGGTGTATCATTTAGCTGTCATAGGTCTTGATCTGTCGTCTATGATGCTTACAAAACCTGTAATTATTTTTGCGAGAAAAGTATTTGCTTATCATAAGCAAATTGTTAAGTCCTAATTAATTTAATACATATAATATGTGTTTTGTCTTTCCTGTAGCTCCTTGGTGTTGAGCTCTTGAGTGTGCTTCACCGACTCCTCCTGACATGGGATCCTCCTTCCGTCCAGCTCCTAGTTACAGGAGTTGTCCAGCAGATAGTAAGAGCAGCTCAAGATTATTTGCAGGAAAAAAGGAACACTCTAAGTAAGACTTTGAAAACACAGCTTGTTTTGCTGAGTAAATAAGGAACAAGTTTTCATATCAGGAAAGACATTAAAATGAATTAGAGTGCACTGAGGAAAAAATTCTGTGTGTTTCACAGATCCTTCTGATATGTTCATGATCTCTCCTAATTTCTTAACTCTTGCAATGGGCAGTTTTTCTTCTCTTTAGCCTAGTAGTCCTTCTCTTAATTTCATGGTTTTAATTAACTTTTCTTGAACACGGGTGACCAAAACTGTACCTCAGCAAACCAATAAGACCTTACCAGTACCTTGCTCAGTTTTGCTAATTTTACTGTACTGACAGCATCCTAATATTCCCAAATTTAGTTGTTCAGTCCCACATGCAGGGTCCTGTTGTGTGTCCTTGGTAGAATGGGCATTCCTTAAGTGAGTTGTTACTGGAACCAACAGACAGTGCAAAAAGGTGCCTGCCACCTGGCAGAACAGGCAGGGAAGCGGAGCAGGCTCAATCCTGACCTCTTTCTTAACTCGCATTTAGGGAGTGTCCGCAAGCAGGAGTTCTGGGAACAGCGTGTGCAACCAAGAGCCAGGCAATTGGCTGGGGCCCAGAGATGCTGCTCAAGCGTGTACAAAGCTGCCAGAATGAGCGTAATGAGTGATGGCAGTGACATGAGGGAAGAAGCAGTGCCTTGTGTCAGCAGGAGTGGTCACCTCTAGCACATAGAGGCCTAGCAAGTCGGAGACCTGGCTTATGGCCTGGGTGAAACTCCTGAGGAGACCATCTTCTGCTTGCTGCTCCTTGCAGCCAGGGTTGGGGTGACAGTGGTCTCACCTGTGAGGCATGAAGTTAATACTCACAGCGGTGAACAAATTGTTTAATGTCAGGGAAGGCAAAAGGGAGAATGACACATGCAGGGTCAGCAACCTAAATTCTGCATGTGACAGGAGGGAGGGATAGCCAAAGACTATGCTGAAATAGGGGGAATGCAAAGCTTCCATCAGGGTGCAGGTTGCAAGCTTTTGACTTCCAGAAATAACAGTCTCCATTTCTAGATGCTTGACTGGATGAATTAGGTTGAAATATGATTTTGTTAGGGTAGAACATTAGTTAGTAGCTGTTTAAATTAAGAAATATTGCCACGAGTGTTTGTTTAACAAATATTGCTGTTACTTTTGCCATTAGATTTAAAAGAAGGTGGAATAATTGCTGTGCTCTCATTTCGTGCAATATTTTTTCCTAGTTCTGGGTGGATTTTGCAAATAAGCTCTGGCAATCGCAATATTTCTAAAGCATTTAAAACTTCTTTAGGTCATTCTAACTGGAGCATCTACTTTAACCTGAGCCATGTCTGTCATAGCTAACTGTGAAACAGCTTTTTTCATGTTTTTTTTTTTTATCTTTTTGGAGGATCTTTCATGTAGTGGTTTTTTGTTTTTTTGAGCTGCCTGCTCAGGCATTCCTTTCTTTTTTTTTTTTCAGATGAAGATGACATTGAGGATAAAGAAAATTGCGTTCCTTTAGGAGAGGGTGGTGAAAGTGGTGGTCTGGTGCCTGGAAAATCTTTAGTCTTTGCAGCCATGGAACTGCTCATGTTTATCCTAGTACGGCACATGCCACATCTAAGTTCCAAAATGTCAGATTCTCCAAGTCACCTCTCTGCCAAATCTCATCTCTCTGAGGAAAGTGCTCGTCTCGTAGCTGCCACTGTTACTATACTATCTGACCTGCCTTCTCTGTGTTCTCCAGCAGGTAAAATACTGTGCAAAATACATATGAATGGCTATTCTAGGGGAAGGATAGCAAGCATATAATGCTAAAAGCAAACTGGCTAGCTATCTCTCTATGTATGGCAAACTACTTTAAAGGTCATGTGTTGAAAGTGGTATTTAGGTTAAACTAAAAAATGAAACTTTTCTAGTGAGCCAACATAAAGAAAACATACATGGTTTTAAGTTTACATGTGTGCTCTGCCTTTATCCAATTTTGCTAAAGAAATGAAGCATATTCCATTGTTACTTTGTTTTTCTCCATTTCTACCTCTCATGATTTTTCAAACCTTGCAGACAGTTGTAATGATATTATAAAAGAGGATGTATATCTCAGGTAATTGAATTACTGAGAAGTTCATGAAAAGCAGCAGTTGAATGAAGAAGAGAATCCCATTGAGGAAAAGATCACCACAGTTCTGTTGTGGTATGCTTTGCTCTCAGTCATGCCAAATGTAAGCCTAGGCCAAATAGAGCTTCATCCTGTCTGGGGAGGCTGTGGGAAAGGATTTGCCTAGACTAGGGCAATTGCTGAGTGCAGGTCAGAAGCAAAGGACACCAGTGCATGGGAAGTTCTTTTGCTTTACAGGGAAGAAATTAAGTTGTGCATCTCATGCATCACTGGGAAGTTGCACTTGCTGATGCACATGAAACATTCTAGAGGTTAGTCCTTTAGTGAGATACATGATAGGCAACATATTTAGACAAAATCATCCTTAGAAAAGCATATAGACTCTTCAAACAAGCAATTTGTGCTTACAGTTCATGGTAAATCTTAGCAAATTTTGAACTGGTCTGGAGTCCTGCTGTGTTTTGTATTTGATTTCTGGTTCCTTTTTCCACCTCCTTTTTGAGCAAGAAGAGTAACTACACTACTTCTGTGTTGAGTGGTATGAAGATGTGACTCCCAATGCATGGAAACGATCAGTAAAAAGAGAAACGTCTAAAGAGCCTGTTAAAGAGTTGGGTCTTTTTTCATCCAGAAGATGTAGCTAGCTGATTGCTGTAGGGGTGCGGGTAGTATATGCACAAATACTTTTATTGGATCTTTGGATGTAAAGAAAATTGTGGTCAAGAAGAGTGAATCATTTCCTGAAACAGAGTGGCTGCTTTTCTTGCTTTTCTACTTGATCTCTTTTGATCTCACGTGGACAATTTGACCTAGACGCTTTGTTTTGACCATCTATTTGGACTATATCTCCAGCAGTCCCTTCCAGCCATAATGGTTCAGTCCTCCTGAGTGTGTTTTATCCTCCAAATATTCCCAGAAGTAGGAGAAGAGTGGCGTTTGAGTTACCACGAATGTAGAAAATGAAAAGATTGAGACATGTAAAATGACCTGTCTGAAATGAGCTGCAGATTGGCAATAAGCACTTAAGCCCAACAGCACCCTTCTTTCAGTTTTACAGGTGCTACAATTCTGCATGCATTAATGAGACTTATTTAATAATGTTCTTATGTGTCTAAAGTCAGCTTACATGTTACTTGCCCAGCACTACCTGAGTTGCTTGATCTGTGCCTAACTTGTACTTGCAGGACTGACTGTAT
The DNA here is from genome assembly GCA_034781795.1 of Crypturellus tataupa. Classification (NCBI taxonomy): domain Eukaryota; kingdom Metazoa; phylum Chordata; class Aves; order Tinamiformes; family Tinamidae; genus Crypturellus; species Crypturellus tataupa. The sequence continues at coordinate 2,759,364 of JAWLRI010001063.1, forward strand.
AGCTGTCGGTTTCTTCAGGGGGGAAAAACAAGGCTGTAGGAGGAGGATTTTTTTGTTATCTCCTGTACAGATAGCCACAGGGTTACACCTTTTCCTTAGGATGAGAGACCTAGATCAACTTCCCTGCTTTGCTGCAGGGGCTTTAAACACACATCTGCTTTGTAAGATGGAGCCCTAACTTGGCTTGCATACCTACTTCCACAGCTAGTTACATATACACACACACCCACACCCCCACACACACACACACATATATATATATATATATATAGACTGACTGTATACACAATACACTATATATAGTTAGTTTATGAGACTGTGTCTGTATGGAGATCCTATGTTAAGGTATTTGGGTACTTACCACTCTGGATGTGTTCAATAGGGAGAGCTTATTTCCCCTACAGAGCATCACAGCTCTCAGTACTGTAGTAACTTCTCTGAACTGATTTGTGACTGAGTCAGGGCCCAGGGAATGGCACTTGATTCTATTGTGGTGTTTTTCAAAGTGCTGAACTAATATTTCTTGGACAAAATCATACCATATTTCATGTGTCATGTAGGGCAAGACTTTTAATTGCTGAATGTCATTCCTGAATAGATTTTAATTGTTGGTTTGTATGACTGCTTATTATATACTTGACGACTACTGATAATTTAATTTGGTTTTAAAATATTGAACTGTATATATCACTTGCTGACTGAATTACAGTTTATCTCAGTGTATCTTTTGTTAGCCTTATATATCCTTTTAGGGAGATATATACATACGCACACATATAACCTAAAGATGTTGGAATGCTTGCTGGAATTAACTTCAGAAACTGTACTTTGTCTTGTTCTAGGCTGTATGACGATCTTACCCACTATCTTGTTCTTGATTACAAGAGTACTGAAAGAAACAGCAGTAAAATCAGCAGATAATCAGGTCCCACCTCCAGTCAGTGCAGCTCTTCAAGGGATAAAAACTATTGTTACACTTCCAATGGTCAAGACCGATGAAACGCAAAAGCAGTGGACTGGTCTTATCCGCAGCACTCTGGCATCTATCTTGGAATACTCTCAGCCTGGTAAGCAGTTTCCCAGTGTGGGAAAGTTAAAATGAGAGAGAATTCGGGATTGCATTAGTGAAAAGGAATGGACTTGTTTCTGGAACTTAGGGGTCTGTATCTCTCGGATATCTCATATCTCAACATCTGCTGAATGTTGCAAAATCTGTGTGAGTTCCAAGCTAAAATCATTTCACTCCTTACACTGTGCAGCAGTTTCTGTGGGTACTGGACACTGTAGACTTCTTTGCAAGGCCAGTACAATCTGTTCTACCTCTTCTTTCCTCTTTCCAAAGAATATCTGCCAGCTTAGAGGGAAGGAAATTTTAAATTCCTAAAACTGTTTATGAAGGAGCTGATCTCTTAACTGAAGCTGTAATTGTTCAGTATGGTACATCAGTTCAATACATTGAATTAACCTCAAGAGAAAGGGCAATCAGTGCATCTTTTAAGTGCTGGTTGATAGGATTCCTGTTGTCTTCATGACAGCGTTAAAGTGAGTGAATGTGAAAGCAGCAAGGGATAATTGTGGCAAGGCTCCTGCTGGAGTAGGATATTCATAGTACTGTTATAAGGTTCCAATGATGCCAGAAAGCTCTTAACCACCAGCAGGATGTTTGCTGTGGCTCTGCAGAGAACTACAGGTTGCTTCTGTTGGTTCATGTTTGTACTTTGTCTTGTACTGGAAAAGCAAAAAAGCTGTACGGTCTCAGCTGTGTAGATGAAAAGAGAGAGATAGACTTACTTGTCATTGGCATAGCAGTAGTGGAGCAAAAGCCTTCCCATGGCATCCCCCAGCAGCTGTTAATACAGATTGGAGAGAGGCCTGAATGGAGCTTCTCGTGGGAGGTAGAGGGAGTGAGTAGGTAATTGCAAAAATTCCTGAAAATGGGGGAAGGGGAAGGGGAAGAGTCAGGAATTGGTGTTATCCGAGTCAAAATTCTGTTTTGATCTGTCATATCAGCTCTTGTTTACCAGCCTTCTATTATCCTAAAGGCCTCCCAGCCTCTTTCCAGAAACACGACTGTCAGCATTTTGGCATTTTGCAGACTTCAAAAACCTCTGTCGTTCCCTTGCAAGAGCACGTGATCTGCTATATACTAGGACATATCACATAGACAAGAATCTAAGCACGATCTACTGCATATGCTTGGTCACCTACAATGCTTGGGGTTGTTCCTGAACTGAGGTGTCACATCAAGGCTAAGCCAATCTAATGACTGGCTGAGACCTATGAAAGGAAGTCATACTGTTTTTTCCTGCTGCTGGGTGTATATTTCTGTTGTTTGTGCTCCTTCGCGAACTAAAGAAGAGAGAATCGATGAGGTCAACAAAACCAACAGAAAAGTACCTAATCTTGTTGGTTATTTTTTGTGTTGCTGTAGCTTCAAGAATGAGATTACAGACAAATACAGATCAGTTTGAAAGCAAGAGATAGCTAAAGTGGGACTGCACTTTGTTGTGCAGCTGTTTGATCTGTTTGTTAGTTATGTGAAATCTCATCCTAAGGGAAAACTATTACCATATTAGATTTCAGTCACTTATTCTGCTGTACAAACTGAAGAGATTAATATATGTATGTAATATATATAAAATATATAGAATCTATATTTTAATGGGGAAATGAATTTTAAATATGCCTTTTTTCCTATTGTTTACATACTGAAGATGAAAAATACGACTTCATCAGCGAAGGTGTTGATGATGTTTTGACTTGATATTTAGGTTTCAGAAAGGTTGGTTTGCTTTGTTAAATAAATATTAGAATAAAATTATTCAACCTTAATTGTCAGTCACAGTCATTAAATGACTTGGTGATGAGTATATGCATAATTTGTATGAAGCTGCAAGTTTATTTCCTGTCTGTGAATTTATTTACTGGGCTTTGCTAAACAAAGTTAAGCCTTTTTCAGAGTAAGCTTACAGCCTTTTTATTGTTTGTTTTTCAGAAGCCTCTAAACCAGTTCTCGATGAAGTAAGCATGCTTACTGCTATTGCTCTCTTTCTCTGGTCAGCAAGCAGTGAAATAATTGGAGTACAGTCTTTACAAAATGGATGTATGAACAGATTTAAAAATGCATTGAATTCCTGTGATCCTTGGGTAAGCTTATGATAAAGGAGTGTGAATGATGCACGCCTGCGAATAGGTTGTTGTCATATATTTTCTGTGATCCCTGAATTCTTTGTTATTTACTTGAGAGACAATCAGATACTGATTGCCAAAATAAATAGGATTTTCAAGAGTGTGTTACAGAAATGCTTAATGAACAACCCAATAGGTGCCTCTAATGTCTGTTCTTGGCTGTGTGCCACATTTTTGACTCTTGTTCTTTAAAAAAAACCTATCTTTGTTAATATGTGACATTTAGTTGGCAAAGAATGGTGACATTTCTACATTCATTATACCTTCTTATAGTACAGATTGAACTTCTTTTTCTGCTGGTAAAGTTACAGATCAAATTCCTGCTGAGCTTTATGTTTGTTTGTGCAAAGCCTGTGATTATTTTGTGATCATATAAAATCCTGTTTCAAACCATACTAAAATTCAGCCTTTATAAGAACCTTTACAGGTTATGAACCATCTTGCTCCTGATTTCACTTCTGTCCTTTGCTTTGTCATTTTGAATTATCTTCAGAATTTATTCCTTACTAAAGAGAGAAATTAAAGTTATAGCCTGACTTTGTTTACTCAGGCTAATGTACTGTGTAGTTATGCTTAACTGTTTGAGCCATTTATAAATCCATTTGTTTGAAGGGATATACAAATCTGCAGGTGGGAGCTAAAAAAATCAAATATTTCCACAAGCAGATACTGCAGAGATTCCTCAGAATTAAAATATGCCGAAAATGCTGATGTATTCAGGATCATGTTGAGGCAGTTGGATTCCTGTTTGGATTAAGAATTCTCTGCAGCAGGTTGTGTTTCTGCAGCGTGGACATAAAGCCCAGTTCTCTGCTGAAGCCTAATGTGTGGTGGAAAGCTGCCTCTAAGGTTTTTTTACTGCATGAATGGAAGTGTCAGTTGTATCAAACAGAAGCCTTTCCATCTTTCTCCCTCTCTCCGCTCTGCCTAAGCACCTAAAACGGTGCTTATAATCTTCCAGTAGGAGTACATAGAAGTGCTACTCTGTCACTCTGCCCACCCTGCTGGAAAGCTGTCAGTGAGCTGGAGCTTGGCACTATTTTTGTAGTTCACAGGGAATGCTTTGATAGCAGCCAGGCTCTGTCCACTCTTCTTTGCTCCCTGATAAGCAGAACATAGAGTCTGTGATGCTTTTGTTTTATCTTTATATTTTTTATCTTTATATTTTTTAATATAAAACATAGGTCTTGGGGCAGTAGCTACCTGTTTGTAATAGAAACACTGCATATGGAAAAAGAATCCTAAAGAATTATTACTTCCTCATAAGCCATAGTAAGAGTGTGTTTGAAACTGCTGATCTACAACAAAAGCCTTGAAAGGTTTGCTACAGAGTGTTGCCCTACAGTGTTACCTGAAGGCTGTGGTAAATGCAGGAAGGCTAAAGTGGATGCAGGGTCATTTTGCCCTTCCTGGGCAAGTGATTTCTGGAACCACAGGATCGCAGTTGAGACACCCTTGTCTCAAAGTCTTTACAGAAGTGGGGCACTTTAATGAGAAGGGAAAGAAAGGGAAGAGAAAGATTTGGAGAAGTGTGAAGATACATAGGAATAACTTGTTGAAACAGACCGATGTCTGACATGAGGAAAAAAAAGTTCTACCATGGAGCTGTGTTGGAAAGTATAGGAAAGGTATTAGAAAGCCTTAAACATTCAACTGTATACAGCACTTGTCATCTTAAAATGAACAGCAAACATTACTGCATAGGTTGTTAATAACCTTATTACTCGTTTTATTCTTGAATTTATTTATAAATGTTTATAGTCATCCTCAGTTCTCCTCACAAATCATTATGTTCAATAATACTTCCTCTAATAAGTTTCTGTTCAGAACATGCTTGATAACTCAGCCAGTTTTGATTAGAGTGCAGTTTACAGACATGCAACATTTTGTCCTGATATTTGTTGGGGCTATCAAATATTTCAAGATATTTGGGCCATTTTGGTGAAAGTTTTGTCTTTTGTTTTGTTTTTGTTTGCTTTGTTTTCTTTGCTTGGTTTTCTTAATTCAAGTCAAAACCATTCATAAGTTTGATCAATGAGTGAGTCATTTTCACAAGCATTAAATTTTATTCTCCAATTAATGTGAAAAGGGTGAGGGAGGAGAGGGGGAAAAAAAACATACAAAAAGGAGGGGGCTTTTGAATCCACATCACTGTGACTATGCATGACTCCTACACTACTACCAGCACAAGAGGGAAAATTAGAAAGGACAGACAGGCCTGCTGCTGCTTTTGGCAGCAATTTTGACTGATGCTAAGCAACAAGGTCACTTAACTTTGGTCTGAATCCTCTTATTATGGATCACTTCACCTTTGGTCTGGAAAAGCATTTTGTGATTTTGCAGACACTTCTAGTATTGATCCTGATAGTTCTAAGGCTTAAGGACCTAGTTCTCTGTGGAGTTGTGTGACTGAGCTGTATGTCATCAAGTTCTTTTCTTTCCTTACAAGTTCATGTAGCTATTGGCCCCTTATTACCCACATGTTCTTTCTAACTGGCTTCCCTTTCCTTTGTATTGAGAACTGAATTAAAATTTTAGCAGATAAACTGTCCTGCATTGCTTTCTTATTATTCAGTGTGTTTTCTTCCCCTTCAATCCTTTTTTTATATTGTCTGTATCTCACTCACCTACATAGATAGTAGATTTGATTAGAATTCCCTCAGTTAACAAATAACTTTCAGGACAATGTATCTATCTTGCTTTGATTAGGTTCAAGCCAAGTGTTATCAGCTTCTGCTTTCTGTATTCCAACATACCAATCGTGCCCTGTCAACTCCATACATCCATTCTCTGGCACCTATAATGGTTGAGAAACTGAAAGCTGTTGAAAGGAACCGGCCGAACAACAACACAGAGCTGTTGGCAGTGCAGGAAGGAATCAAAGTTCTTGAAACATTGGTTGCCCTTGGCGAGGAGCAGAATAGTAAGTATTCAGTTTCGTAAAGCACCTGTAATTCCAACATAAAATATTGGATACTAGAGATATTGCAGTTAGGACTTGATGGCATATTCACAAATAAATGACATCTACACAACCTTCTTTGGCTTTTGCATTACTAGGACTTTTGCATTCATGGATTAGTAAAACATGGTAAGATGTTCTGTAATATTCAGACTTCGTGTGTTTGAAAAGTAAAAACTTATAAACATGAACTACAGTAGTGTTGTTGTTTTGTGTTTGGATGCGTTCATATCTGTTAAACTTACTTTTTCTGATTACTACCTTCTTTTCATTTTGGCAGACTCACCACTGTTTTATCAGATTGACTCTACGATCTCAGCAGAGTATATATAAAAAGCCCCCTAAACTAAGTTTTTCTGGTAGAGGTATTGAGATCCTAGATAGAGCTTTTTATTTTTAGCAGAACAGAACAGAGTTTATTTACAGAATAAGTTAAATAATGCATCATTTAAGGATTGATTCTGCAGACACTTTGGTTCAAATGTTAAGTTAAACATAAAAATAATGCCAGTCTCCCCTGCCCCTTCCCAATGTATTGCTCTGCATTGATGACAGAATGCCAAATTTGTTTTCTTAACTGCTGTTCTTTTTGCATGGTTGTTTCAAGCTCCTATAGAATGGGGGATTAACTGAAATGCATGTGGCAACAACATTGCTGTGTTAATAATGGCTGGAGTCAGTCACCTTATTATATTAGTACATAATTTTTTGGTCAAAACCAGTAGGGGAAAAATGTTAATATTCAGATAACCAACTGGGTTTTAAATACATGAGTTGGCATAAATATTAAAATTTCTTTGAACTTAAAATTTACTCATTAACATGTTACATACTTTGAAAACAGTCCTTCCTAGAACAAAAAATAGTGCTGTTGCTTAAGGTTAGTTGTTTGTGTTATTCTAAACATACTGTTATACTTGTGCCATGTTGGACTCTGGTCTCATTAGGTGTTTCTAGCTCAAGTGTAGTCGTGTCATTAGTTTTTAGATGGGGGAAGCTTGCAAGATGGAGTGATATAGCAGGTAACTGTCCCTGTATTTTTAGCAAACTTGGTCTTACTGATCTGATTGCGTGACCTAAGGAAAAAAATCTTCCTTTAAAATGGTTTAGATTTGATCTTTTGTAATTTCAGTGTGTATTCATCAGTCCGGAAAATAAAACTCTCAGATGACTAATTGATGCAATTCATTTTCTTTTCTTTTCTAATGTGATGGTTCTGTTGTGTTTCCCGTTCACTTTTAGGAGTCCAGTTGCTTGCCCTTCTGGTTCCCACTCTCATCTCCTATTTACTGAATGAAAATGCCTTTGCTTCTGCATGCCCAGCATCTAAGGATCTTCATGAGTTTGCACTTCAGAATCTAATGCACATTGGGCCACTTTACCCACATGCTTTCAAGACAGTAATGGGAGCTGCTCCTGAATTGAAAACACGTCTAGAAACTGCAGTCCGAGCAAGCCAGGCCAGCAAAGCAAAAGCAGCTGCTAGGCAACCACCACCCACTGTACATTCCACCCCAACAATTAAACTCAAAACTAGCTTTTTTTGAATTACTTTTATTATTTTTGGACCATTAAAGAGTCAGAAGCATTATATTATTCCTGATGTGTTACTGCATATGTCTGTAATTTGTGTAATTTGTATGTGAAAAGTTGTCTAATGGAGCTTGTGTAATTATTTCAAATCTGTGCATTACAAGGGAAGTGGTGTTGCTAGTATTTGTATAGATTTTTAAGAACTTGAATGTGATCATATTTATGAATTTGTGTTACAAATATGAACCAAAAAAAAAGTATTCTCTATCTTACTAAACTGTTTTATTTATTTTTAAAAGTTACTCTGAACCTTTCTGAATGTTTTTTTGAAATCCAGCAAATGTTACCCTACCATTGCACCCACATGCTAACACAGCGTGGGGTGAAGGGAGGAGAACCTGTTATGCAGTATTTACCACATATCATGGGGAATTTCAAATGTAGAAGGATGCACTTTTGAAAAACAAAGTAGGGTAAGGGCTTATCACATTTTGTAAATAACTTCAGCTTGCATGAGAAAGAGGAAAAAAATGAGGATTTTCAGTCTTTTTCAAGCATGCTGTTATAATGAGATGTCCTTATTTTTGTGGTGTATTTCTTTCAGCTCCATTTCCATGCTTGAAAATTAATAAAGGTTCAAAGAATATTGTTCCCTATCTCTGCTAAGATAAATTAAGAGAAAAAAAAAAAACCCCACAGTGGAAACTGAGTTTGCAAAGGGGTTTGCCAGCTACCTACATTTTAGTAGCTATAGTTCACATGGGTAAGCAGTCTTCCTGTTCTGCCAGACACGAGTGAAATGTGGTTCTGTGCTCTGCTCTTTGCCTGGATTCCTAGGTATCTGCTTCTTCCTGCCCTATTTAGTCTCACTGGCTACATCTAATCTCCAGTCCTTGGTAATGCTTGAGAGCCAAGTGACTTGACTCTCCTTTGCATTGATACCAAAGGAGCAGGAACACAAGTAGGAGCCAGGAACTCCACTTTCTAATTCCATTGTCAAGATTTTCTTTGACTTGGCTCCCTTCACATGCGAGTGAGTTTGGTTAATTTGGGGAAGTGAGAGCTCAAGGGCCGAGTTAACCTTAAGAGCCCAGCGGCTCCCATTCAGTCACATCTGTTGTGTTCTGCCAGGCCTTGCTCTTCCTATGGGCAGCAATATAGAACCATGTATTCTTAGACTTAACAATATAGAGGGTTTTTTAGACACTTTCTATGCATCTGTTTAATTGTGAAAGCCACATAACTAAAAGCCTAGGGTAGGAGTGTATGGTGCAGTTAGGTTTCATCTCTCATGTTTTTCTGATATGTATATAACGGGGTAAAAACAATGTTTCAGAAGTTTCTACTTCAAATCCAACGAAGTCATTGGAACTGAATATGATTTTTAAATCATGTTGGTTGAAATATTTGTAGATGATCATTTCTGTATAGACACTTTCTTCTCAGTCTTGTTTCCTGTAAGAGCTTTGTGTTGTTCTTTGAGCACTTATGCTCACTTTTGCCCATTTGAAGGATGCAAATGTTTCTCGAGCAACTACCGAAGCTTTTATTTCAGAGCAAATCTAAAGTTAGGTCAATGGTGGTGGAAATGCTCATCTCTCAAATCGTTTTTGTAAAAGTATGTATCTTAACTTTCCAGTCTTGTTTCACTGTCAGCTGGACTAAAATACACAAGGTAATACACAAGGAGGAAAGTAATTTCAATATTCATGTTTCTCTGTAGTAGGAATTGATTAAAATGCATTACTTCGTATTACCTGTTTCAGAACAAACGTTACAGAGCTGTTTTGCTCCAAATTCCAAAATCTGTTTAATATTTGATGAAAAAGTTCAGTTGAAGTATCAGGGAAACTTTTTCTAGACAAAAAGTTGAACGTATATTTTTTTTTTCTCAAGTAAAAGGGAAAATAAACAAGTAAAACTCCCCAGAACCTCATAACCCTTCTCAGATCTTTTTTTTTTTTTTTTTTTTTTTATTCCCCTACATAGTCAAGTAATTGGTGACTCCTGAATGTTTGTTTTATTTTTTTTTTATCTGTGATAACTTTTATTTACTTTAATTGTTTGTGTCCCAGCACCTTCACCTTCTGGTTTGACTCGGGTTGCCAAGATGGGTGAAGACGTGATTGTGGGGCAGGGCTGAGTGAGGAAGGCGGTAAGTATTCCCGCTGAGCATCCGTAGGAGGGCAGGAAAAAGCAAAGCAGTAACAATGCCCGTGAAAACAGGGAGAGATAGATAGATGTACAGGGTTACTGAAAGGAAGAGTTTTCTTTGTGTACTGCATGGCAGTATGCAAAGTGCCAGACTTTCATTTGTATCCTGGCTTTTCCAGTCCGCATTTGCTTTTGTTGCTCTGGATACTAAAACTATGACTGTGTGGTTTTACATAATATTTTGGCATAAAACCTCATTTGATTAAAAAAAAATCATGTGCAATGCCTGTAAATGCCTATTTGTGCTCTCTTTGCCCACGTTTCTCTCATGTTTTTCTTTGGCCTGTTGTGGTGTGTTTTTTTTCTTGTGAAGCTCCTGCTCTGTTTCCCCTTGAAGCCTTTCCTCTTCTCTCCCCTATTTCCTTCCTTTCTTGACGAGCCCCGTTGTTTTGCAGTGCTCCGCTACCGCGTTTCCCCCAGATTGCATTTCCTGTTCAGTGCTGTGACGCTTTACTGCTCTTCTCTTGACTTTTGTTATTTGTTTTTTCTGTCTCTAAGCCTCACAGTTTCTGCTTCTCTGCTGAAGGAAGCGCAGGGTCCGTCCTCGTGCTGCAGCCGGCTACTACGCGGCGAGCGAGCCCGGTGCCGCGACGAGCAGCAGGAAGCGCCGTCCGAGCGCGCGGCCCAGCGCGGATCCCTGCTCCGTGATCCCTGCGCGTGGGCTCCAGGGCCTCGCTGTGCCGGACAGAATGGCCAAAAAAATAATTTAAAAAATGCTGGAGCAGAGGAGCTGTTGGCACGGACAGGGTACTGCTGGAGCCGACAGGACATCTTGCTGCAGCCCCAGCGCGGATGCAGGGCGCGCGTGTCCTTCACCCTCCAGGGTGGGCCGCGAGGATGCCAAAGCCCTTTAAATCCTCCTTGGAGAGGGGGATTAACAATAATCCCGGGGGAGATTCCCATAGCCTCCCGCGGGGCCTAGCAGGCGGGGGCCGGGCCGCGCTCCCTGCGCGCAGGCCGTGCTGCGGAGGGGTATCCGCCGGGACGACGCTCCGGGGGCACGAGCTCCAGCTCCCCAGTTCCCACCGCGCCATTCCCAAAAGCGGGCGCTGCGCGGGGGAAGCAGGGACATTCCCGCCCCCCTTCCCGCCGCGCGGCGCCCTCCCCGCCGCCTCCCGGCGGACTACACTTCCCAGCGTGCCGCGGGGCGGGGCGCGCGCCGCGCTCCG
>JAWLRI010001063.1:2771139-2863327 GCA_034781795.1 Crypturellus tataupa
GGCCCTGGCCGCGCTGCCCGGCTCCCGCTGGACCCTCCCTGAGGCTCGAGAGTGTCTCCTCGGCTTCCTTTCTGGGTCGCCCTCTTTGTCTTCTACTTCCTGTCCGTGCCTCCTCTTGCCGTTGCTTTCCTTGGAAGTGCTCTCTTTTGTCAGCGCTGTTCCGTCTGCTCAGCCGTGCAAACCACCCCCCTCGCGGTTTTGTTTTAGTTAATAGCAAAGTCCCCCTTTTAACAGTACTTCTTACAGTAACATAAACAAAATCTCTCCTAGAGGCATCTTTCTCCATTGCAATCCCTAGGAACCTGAAGGAGGTGGCCATGGGGGCAAGGGGGGATGCGGCGCTTATTTTAACCTGAATGGCTCCGTGAAGAATTTAGTTAGTACCTGAATGAGTAGCTGGAGGTGAAATCCAGTCACTGTGTGTAATAAATGCTATGCAGAAGTCTGCTGGTTTAGTGTGTGTAACCAGAACATCAGATGTCGTGTGGAGTCCCATAAATAAGCATCTTGATTGCTTTTCATAGCTGATACAGATCTCCCAATCTGCTTTGGAGAAAAAATCCTGTTTTACAGGACCTAGGAAATTCCGCCAGGACTTTAATAGTAATGGCACTCTGCATATTTATACTAACCCTGCTCAGAGGCCAGCATCTCATTCCTCCCATGCCTCTAGTGCCCTCGTTGTGGATGGAATGGAAGAAGGAAGTGGAGCGTTTATCAACTGTTTGCTAAAGTTGTGTGTTGCTGGGAGCAGAGCTGGGGATATAACCTGATAGCAAGTCGTTTGCTTGGACTCCTTTGGCTCCTGCCGAAACACCTCAATAAAGTTAAAATTAGCTGTGACCGGCACTATCAGAGGCCGTAGCAGCACTTCCCTGCCACAGAGCCGTGTCCAGACAGGCGCAAAATCCTCCCGGCGTCGTGTACGTTGTGCTCGCAGGGACCGCTTCCGACTGAGCGTTCCCTGGGCTGCGCGAGAGGTCTGTGCTAGGGGTGTGGCGGCGCTGCGAGGCTGGAAGCTCTGCGTGTGTGCCCGAGTGATGAGCAGGAGTAATTAAAAGCGGATTCCGCGCTCCTGAAGCCTTTTGTTGGCCTATATGTTTGGAAGTGTTTAACTGAATATTGGGAATCTGGGGTCACGCACTTTCTCTCTCGTGAGATAAAGATGCAGCGCTCCTGACTGTGCTGTAGTTGTCTTCCGTCCAATCTAAATTTAAATGTTAAATTATCTGCTCTCTCGAGAGGCTGCGTAGCAGAGATTGTTGTATGTGGTATTCTTAGTGTCTCCTAAAATTTACCTCTAATTCATCTTGTTTCTTGGAAGTAGCCCTTTTATCCTCACTTTTCTACCTACCATGATATTTAACTACTTTAGATATTGTGTGCTACAGCAATACCATGTTTGCCTTCTGCTCTGTAGTCATTGCTCAGTTAGGCTATGCTCTTTTCGAGAAAAACCTTGCATATCAATCCCAGTGTCTTCTTTTTTTTTTCCCCTTCCTTTTTTTCCACACACACACACACACACACACACACACACACACACACACACACACACACACACGTATATACACATATATATATTCTTCCTGAATATCACATTCTTCTGTTGCGGTATGCCTATGCAGATGGAACACACCTTCTGCTTGAGTTTTGGACAGCTGTCTGATGTATCATACAACTTACTTTGTGTTCTTACCTCTTGGTCTATTACTGTGTTTTCAAGATTTTTCTTCCTATCAAGTGCCTATATTTTGCTTTCCCTGGTAAATACCCATGTTTATTCTGATTTTTTAATGATTATTTTTCTTGGATCTTTGTTGCTTATTCTTGCCCCTATTATATGAATCTTCCTCATTTAGGGCAGAAGAGGACTTCAGTGTTTATATATATACTCAAATATCGCTAATAAGCTGTGTGCTTCAGAGTGAAAGTAGATTCGTAGAGGGCTCCCCTAGATGCTTATCTGCTAATTATATATTTCACCATCAATGCTTCACTTTTGTTTGCAGTACACAGACATCTCTTCCTATGCAGACACTCCTGTAGACTGAATAACTGGCCTAGATTAAACTTTTGTAATGACATACAAAGTGATTCACTAGAACAAAATAGTGACTTTTTAGTATTAGCGTTATTATTTATTTTCTTACCTACTCAGAAAGCTGCATCTTTCCCTTTCTCCGTTTTTTTTCTAGGAACTACCTGGTAGAGTTGGCAAGAGAGGGTTTCCTGTTTTGCAAAAATTATTCAAACTGCGAAGTATTTTGTATTCTTCATTGGACCGTGTTTCCACACTCTCATCTCAGAAAAACTCACTCACTCTCATTAGACATTGAACTAACCAGCCCATCCCAAAATAGCCCATAGTTTGATCCAAGCATTTATGTGCATACAGAAAAGTGAAATGTGTGCCTTGCCTGTGGAGGCGTGTGGGGTTTGAGCTACCTTCCACCATGGTGTCCTGCCCTAACCGTAGATCTCCGGACAGGTTGGGGGCGGTTCTGTTTTGCTGTTGGTGTTCTCATCTCATCAGCACAGGGAGCCCTGGCCCGTGCCTGGGGCTGGGAAACCCACAGAGCTGAGAATCAAGCATGGGAGTCTTTTTTTTTTTTTTTTTTTTTCCAGGGCTGTTGAGCCGTTGTTATCCCAGGCTGGATGGGTTTGGCAGACTGTGGTTTTGTTGTTGTTTTGTTCATGCGGCTTTTGCTTTGACTAGGATTTTCTTCACTGAGTGTAATGCTTGTGTTGTGGGAAGTCTTGCTTTTGACAAACTAACATTTTTTTTTCTGGCAAAAATGCCAATTTGTAGAATTTAGTTGGCATTTCTCTTTATTTTGCATTTGCTCTATGCTGTAATTAACTGTTACAGGTAATCGTTTCTTTTGTGCAGACTCTATGCTACAAGGAATTTTCTAGCTTCTGTCTGCTAATGAACTTTCCATTTCTTTTAACTGATAATAGTGTCTTAAGAGTAGCAGACTGTTTTTTAGGAATGAGACCTGATATGATCATGTTGGAAAGAAATTGCTCTGGCTAGATAAACTTTCCTTTGAAGAGGTTTGTTATGGAGCACAGGTGGATATAAACTTGTTCATCTTTCCACAGCTTCTTCAAAATGTTCCTTGTGAGGCACTGCCAAAAGAAAAAATTATAAAGGAACAAGTTAACAAAATGAGATGACTTGTGGTTCAGTGACCACAAATGACTATAATAAAGTGCAAATATTACATTTGTTTGCATTTTGATATAAATATCATGTTTGCAAAAAATAGGTGGGCACTTGGTTACAGAAGTTCACTTTTTCTCTTGCAGTTCTTGACTTACGTCAGTTCCATTCACTCTTAGGGATCAAGATGCGCTGTAGTGATAGCCAGACACATAGGTAGTGAGGGTGCCGCTTATTTCTTTTATTTATTCCTGGAGAAAAAGCTGGATATTGGTACTGTTCTTACTAAATTGTAACACTTGTGTGTTTTGGAGATAGGCAAGTTAAAGTAGTTAAGAGAAGGGGCAAACCAGACAGATGGCTGTGGCTATTTGTAGTGTTTTTTAGAACACTGGTTACATGATTCAGAAATGGTTGATATTTACCGTTTGACTTTTAGTTACGGTATTTTTATGGAATCAAGGTTTTAGTGAGATAGATGGATAATATGAAAAGATTATTTAGAGAAAAATAAACAGGCAGTGACTTGATAAAACTGCCTGTTTATTTAAGTGAAAAGTCCCAGAGTTGCAAGTGGTTTGGTCTCTAGAGTGGAGCATAAGATGCAGCTTGTAGAATTTTTTTATCAGATTTTCAAATATGAGGATGTGCCATGGCCCTCTGACATGCTTTGTGAAAGACAAATTGGCAAATCTGTGGTAGTATCTGCCTTATGAGATGAAATACTTTACAAAGAAAGCAGTGGTTAATGTCAGATTCCTCCCCATCCCAAAAGAACAATATTTTCAACTCTATTATTTTAAATCCTTCAGATAATTCAAAACAAAGGTGGTTGGATTCTGTCACAGATAGATCACTAGAGTAAAACACTCTTGACAGGGAAGGATGTTGCTGAATGGATCTCAATAAATAGCAGATATCCTTTCTCTTGATCATTTTTTAGCAAACTTTCTCTTTGCCAAATTCATGGGAAGCAAAGGAGAGGATCTTTTGCACCTCTTACTTCTGTTTGTTTGCTGATGTGCCCAAGTGCCAGCCCTTGTTCTCATTGAGAAGCTGTCAGGAGGTGTCTTCTTTAGACCAGGGAACCAGTGGGAGTAAATGCTCAATGACTAAAGGACCATCTTTGAGAAACTTGTAGTTTTTATTGTAAAGAAGAGGCGTAGAATGTAAATACAAACTGATGAGACTCGTTTGTTTGTACATTCATATATAAAAATACATATAAATTTTTAATTGCGTAAATGATTCCATCTTTCTTCAGAATCAGATGTTCACATTCTTCTCAAATCTGTTAAACCTGTAATTTGGTTAAGTGCCTGCAAAAATGTTTGTTAAACAAATTTAACTCTTTTTAGGAAAGTGTTGCTTTAAATGTGAACATGGCATGAACAGATAGAATTTACCAAATGTTTAAAATGTCATTGCCAAGTGTTCTTTAAAGCCTACAAGCACTTTTCACAGAAAGCTGTACTCTTCAAATTTGATTCAGAGGGCTTTTTTTTTCCTGTGTGTGTAATTTGTTATAAAGTTATTAAATTACTACTGATGTAAAAATGAAATAGTTTGTACATTTCAGGTAAAACCCTGTGTTTTTTCACATCAATTTAGTAAAGCATCACACAGGCTTCTATCAGTGCATGTTTTTACTTCGATATCCTTATGTGCTACTTAAATTGTACTTATCTTTCTGTTGAAGTTCTTGGCTTATGTCAGTTCTATTGCATAAGGGAATAAATAACTCTGGGCTGCCTGAACAAGAAGTGGTAAATGTAACTGAACCTTTATCTGCATTTCAGACATTGAAGCTTTATTTACAAATTCTAGAACAAGCTGTGTGCAAAATTCCCAAAGGAAGATCACGTGCATCGTGAGAGACTTTTGGTTTATCTTAATGCTGAAAAAAGAATTTATACAAATGTCAAGTCTCAGCTGAAACTGGTATCTGTACACAGTTCTATAAGTGAGAAAATAGACAGATATTGGTAATAACTAATTTATTTAGCTTCATGCACATTTAGCTTCATGTGGCTGCCAAAACTTGTCAGGTCCTTCTGCCTGAGCTTCTTAGTTGACTTAGAAATGGCTGAAGGATTGTTAAATATTTGGTTTTAATATGCTGAGAAAGGTTTAGTGCTTCATATGGATCTTCTGAATCACTGTAGAGTGTACAGGATCCTAGAAATAAAAATCCGAGGAACTGAAAACAGACTTTGTTATAGTGACTTCCTCGGTATGCTTACTTGGTTAATGTGTATATGTTTGATTGATTGGGATGTCATTTTTCCTTTTTGAAAAGAGTTTATTAATGCTAACTAATATTGACCATATTCAGAACAACCATTCTGGTGATGAGTAATTCAAGATTGCGTTTTTCTACTGTTAGCCTGTGTTACATTTGCCCCTAGGGCAGTCGTATAGGGTAGGACTGCAAAAGCCTCCTCGCAAAAGCAGCATCAGTTCCTGCTTGGGAGCAGGAGGTGGGAGCAGGATCAGCCGCTCCTGCCTCTACTTCGCTGTTGCTCTAGTCACTTCAGTGCTGCTCTGGTCGTAGCACTGTGTTGGTGCTCTCGCAGGTGCTCGTGTAGTTACGTGTGGCTCACGCCACTTCTCATTGCTAAGCTCCTAATGCGCTATTATTTTGTGACATGTCATCGCAGTGTTGCCTGTAGGATTATACCATGTTTAAAACTTCTTGTTGTCCTTCCATCAGTCTACACTGAGCATGCTCCTGGCACTCAATAAACAAATAAATAAAAGTAGAAATTAATGTACGCCACTATAGCAAATGTATTACATAAATAATTGAGGGACTAAAGAGAGCTTGTCTTAAGAAGAATAATTAAATAAGCTGAATATGTATTACTTTTCTAACTTGGCAATAATTTTCATGTTTGAAGTTGTTAGAATGCTGAAAGGCACTGCTGAAGACTGAGAAAAACACAGACTGTCTTTCTGGGAAGAGATCTAACTAGCAGAACACTTAAAATTACCAAGAAGGAAGTCTTACTCTTGGTTGAGATATTTAAATTAGTAATCAGGATATTCCTAGACATAAAATTTGAGCTCTGGATGATCTATGAGGAATTTTACTTTGCTGGTCTCTTTGGAAAAAATGAATTGAATTTAAGGAAGCAAGTTTCTCAACTTTTTTTTTTTTTTTTTTTTTAGTTGACTAAATACTGGCTGTCTTTTGTATGGTTCAGTTCTTTAAGTGCTTTAGGGCAGATGCCAGTTTCAAGGCATCTTTGAGAAATTCAGCAAAAACAGTTTGCCCGTAGCTGATTGTGCTATTTGCTAGGCCCGTAAAGCAGCATGTTATATACATCATGTTTCAAGTCTTTAAATACGGGGCAGACCGTTTGTTTTAGTGCAATGATAATTCACTAGCTCAAGCTAAAACAGCACGCATGTGGTTGGTCCCCTGCGCGCTCCGTGCTGGGGACGGATCGGAATCCGGGACCTGCGACTTGCTTCCCTCTGTGGCCCTGCCTGGGGCTTGTGCAATCCCACGAGCGACTGCTGGCGCTCGGGGAAGCTGCCCGACCTCTTCACCTGAAATGGGCACCCGAAACCCAAAGGTCACTTATGGGTGTGTGTTTTAATGTTTCTCAAGTGTGGCGCCTGAAAAATTGTTTCCCAGTTGCAGGAGGCTGCTGACACCTTCCCTCCCCCCGAGGGGCTTTCAGGCACGCCAGAGCTGCATGTTTTTTGCACTTGTTTTCTCTTGCTCCCTCGTCGCAGGCCGTGCTCCGCAGGGCCTGCTGGCACCTCCCTGCCGGCGAGGCCCGTGCGTGGTGCTCCGGCAAGGCACCCGGCATGCACAGCCCCGAGCACTCCTAGCAGAGGTGTGCAGGAAAATCCCGGTCGACCGGTTGGAGCCACGGTCCTAGGCTGATTCATCTCTATCATCGTTTAGTTATTTTAGCTATTTACATACTTTTTGCAACACTTTTCTCAGAGGTTTTCTTCCTTCTTTCCCTCCCTCGCTTCCACCCACCTCAGTTGAGTTAGAGGAGTGGCATATAGAGAATCACCGGTCTTTGTAACAGTGCTGATTTTGATAAGTGACCTCTGTTGACTTGCAGGTGCCCGTAAATTTGAAAAGTGAGGCATGTTTTATAATATTCAGATAAATAATTTAGTGAGAAGAATTACAGTGCTTTTTATACTTAGTTCTCGAGTCTGAATTGTAATGTCACCTTAAGATGAAATAACTTGAAAAGTCATGAGTTGATAGAAGCTAATACTAAATGTGAATAATTTGAGACATGATTTCTTTTAAACCCTTTCTGGTAAGGTAAATATACATATATATTTTTTTCTTTCTGGGATGTCAAGATTTCACTGTATTAAGGCATGCAAATATAACATTTTTAACATCTGTATCATTGTGGGTGATGATTCTAGGGAGAGTAAATTTCAGTTTGAGTGGTGAAGTCCAGATTTAATTTATAAAGACTCAATTATTTTTTGATTTTTTTAATGACTATTGAAACATGTTTTAGGGAGGCAACAGCTTTGCTTCTAACCCAGTGCCACCTAAAGTATTGCCTCGCCCTTTTTGAAGTGTGTCATCCCTTCCCAGTAATGTGACCTTCAGAGCCTCCTGAGTTCTTCTAAAACTAATATGTTATTGTACATGAGAGTCTTTTTATTTTTTTTAATTGAAAATGAATTATAGTTTTAAAATTTCCCAGTAAATACATGAAATTGTTTATATCCTTACATTACTATTAGCTTAGGCCCAATCCATATGAAACTTCCAGCTTCTGTTGCAGTTGATAATACAAGCATCTTTAGGGAGATAAAGTGAAAAAGCCAGGGTGTACAACTATGTGTTGGGCATATTTGTGAATTCCTGAAATTTTTGGCAAGCCTTCCGAGGAGTGGCTGCAGCACAAGCGTAAAGCAGCGTTGCGGATTATTGCGCACTGGTGTCTCTCCTTTCCTCTCCGCTTGTGCTGGGTACTTTACATCATGTTAACACTCTGACCTTTTACATTTTAAACATTTACACAGACGTTTATCTGGGCATTGGCCAAACATTTTGATTTCCACATTCATAGATGATGAATTTAGAGTTATCACCAGATTATTTTCGAGATTTACAAATACTTCCACTTTTTTTTTTTTCCATATATAAATTTAATACATTACATTTATTCAATTTTCAGTTATACTTGAATTGTTTCATCTATGGTGCAAACATTCAGGTTCCTCTGCACATTTTCAGTTAATTGCCAAACACACCAAGAATAAAACAGGCTTTTTAATATAGACTGTTACAGTATTGTGGTTAATGCAGGATTTCAGTTACTTTCTTACTGCTGTCCTCATGTGCGTTGTAGTTTAATCTTGGTAAGAATTTGGTAAATAGTGACATAAAACTCTGAGTTTACATACATAATTCATGTTTTGTTGCCCCCTGAGACTTATTTAATTGCAATTAGTGGATACTTGTGTAACTGGGGGATCAGGGTTGTTAGTGTCCTGTGAGAAAGAGGAGGAGCAGTCCTCTTATTTTTGTGTATTGTAAGAATGACAAAATGAAAGCGTTCCCACTGCAGAGCCAGAATCGCTGAGAAGTAATGTGTCTTGGACATGAGGGCTCTCCTCTAGGAGGAGCATGGGCAAATGATGCTGGAAACTTGCCGGGCTCTGCGGAGAGGCCACAAATTATCCTCAAGCCCTGTGGTGCACTTGCCATTTCCTGGCTTGACAATTAATCTACCGCTCTCTAAAGCGTCTAGTAACCTTGAAAACTCCTGAACAATAAGCTGGTGTGGGACTGGACAAACAGCTCTGGCCTCATTCACTTCTGTTGCTACTGCTGCTGCTACTGCCGCATGCGTTTGGAATTGTTTGAACAACAAAATGCGAGGATTTCTTGCAAGTCTACCTACAAAAAAGTTGCAAGACACCTGTAACAGCATTGGACATCTATACTTGGTGATATGCCAAACATCAGTTAATATTTCTTCCAGTTGACTTCCTGTATAATATAAAATATTGTATATATTCTGTATAGATATAATATATACAAGACATACAAGACAATCCTATTCCTTCATGCTGAATCTTAGAATAGAGATGAATTTTCTCCAGAGGTAGAGAAAATTAGTAGTAGTAGGTAGTTAGGTAGTTAGGAAAATTATTTTTGTTATTTTACATGTATAAGAACTTTTTGGTAATAGTCTTATCTTTTGTTTCTCATATGCTTAGTCAAATTAGACTATATCAGAATATATATATATTTGTGTGTGTGTGTATATATATCTATATATACATGCATGCAGTGAAGGACTGCTTGTTTTAGCATCAAGGAGGTGTATACTAGTCTTATTTAATCAAGCGCATTTCTGTCTCTCTCTTATAAAAGTAAGTTATGAAGACTACTAGTAAGCTGTGTTTTTTTTCCTCTATGTCAGGTTGTGGCAGTGGGAGAAGCATTTAAGCTCCCTGGTTCCCAGGAGGGACCACACCTTTGCTAGCTCCTGGTGTTTCACCCTTGTTGAGCCGCGTGCGGAGCCTGCTCAGAGAGAGGTGCTTCCTTCCAGCGGGCTCAGTCCCTTCTGCCTGAGCTAGAAATCACTTGCACACAGTGGCTCTTGCAGATTATTTTAGCTTGTGTCCTGATGTCATTAGATGATCTTTTGCATCCCAGGATTTACATAAAATTCTGGAGTTTGAGTTTTTTGTTTTGTTTGTTTTTATATTTTTTGCTTTCCAGTGTGCTTGGATGCTGTCTCACTTGGTTAGAAGGACACTTTTTTTGTTTCTCCCAGAGCTGTTTGGTTACAGGGCAGAAAAATTACCTGATCTGTGCGTTGTGATCTGGGCACCTGTACAGCTGTTACAAAGTCAATAGCATCGGCCTGGAGTGCTCCTCTGGTTGCTGAGAGGGATAGGCACTTTGGTAAGTGGAAATGCTTCATGTGCAGTTCAGTTTTTCAGTGTAGGGAGGAATGGCTCCCAAGAGCAGCGCTGCATTTTTCCCATGTCTCAGTATAAAATCAGCATTAGAATCAGCTGAAGTTTTCTGTCCATCCCGGTTGGAGTGTAGAGCGAGGAGACACTCGGTGCCAGGGGGACAAAGACCCTTTGAAAGACAAATTCCTTTGAGGCAGCTAAGGTTGGTCTGGAAGCCAAATGCGTTTCCACGAATGAAGGTGAAGACCAACTTCCCTGGAGTGACCAGTGTTTTTCGCTTCTCCTAAGCTGGCTGCTGTAGTTGATAACTGGTAGTTAGGGATTTTTCAGGTATCTCTCAGGTTCATTACAGGCACTGTTTGAGCACTTAAATTACTTTAGTTGGCTTCATGTCTTAAAGCAGCTACAGTCAGTCACCTGCAAGCATCCTGCTGGAGTGAGAGGGCAGAACATGTCGGATGAGGAGAGGGTGCTGCTGCTTGTTCCTCACAAGCTTTCCCTGAGAGGTTGGTGCAGGCTGTAATACCTACAGAAAATACCGATCTTACAATCCCTAAATGCTGTTTTTTTGCGAATAAAAAGTTTACTGGTCTTCACATGTAACGGCTGATGTTCCCGACCAACAGTCTTTTGTCCTGTGGATGCTTCTTAAGAAACAAGGTAGATATTTTTAGGCACTTGCCCAGAAAGCTATCGGAAAGCTGCTGATGCTGGAAGTGGCAGGCAGCCTGCAGTGCCAACACGGCTGACGCGTGGAGTGGTGACGGCCCAGTCATTTCGGACTAAGTGTGGGTTCCTTGTGAAGGCACAAAGGCCAGAATTCATTTCTCCTGCACTTGATTTAAGCACTGAGTACAAAGACAGTTCTGCCTTTCTGATTAAGAGTGAATATCTTGCTTGTATCATCATTTTATATTGAATGGAGGCTTTTTGAAGGCATCTAATGACTTATTTTCTAAAAGTTATGAAGGGTTAGGTGACTGTCTTCCTCTGGGCTTTTCCTGGACTTTTATTTACCTCTGTGTGATTTCTCTTCTCTTTTCCCTGACCAAAATACTTTTTTCCGTTTCCCGTTTTTACTCTCACTATTTCTGGAGAGCTTTCTTTAACCAACTTCAGTAAATACTACAATAAGTACTTGGTACTCTGTAACAGACTTTTTTTATATATATTTTTAGCTTAGTTTGCTGTAGTTAAGTCATGAGACTGGTGTTATGTATCTGATTTATCTGCACTACCACAGCTAGTAAGCAGAACTGCTTCACCATCTCCCTGCATATCTTTGCTTGGCAAATGACGTTTGTTGGTCTGCTGAAATTTCTGTATGCTTATTATATCTATTCCTTATCCTTGATTAAATGTTTAGAGAATAAATAAACCCTGATCCACTCAACTTGCTGCATTTCTTTATCTTTGTATTATTTTTGGATCTGTAATGAGCCCGTGGTTTAATGTTTGTGAAACATACTAAGCCAATTGCTTCTGGACTTTGTAAATCAATACAAAAATAACTCAGGAAAACAAAAACACTCCTGAACAATGTGGAATGGTTTTGGGGAAACAGTGTGTTAGTTTTCGAATTTTTCTAAGTCGAATACTGTCTTTTGCAGGCCCAGATTGCCTTCCTTCAGGGTGAAAGAAAGGGACAAGAAAATCTGAAGAAGGACCTAGTGCGGAGAATTAAAATGCTGGAATATGCACTTAAACAAGAAAGGTATACACTGCTTTAATAATGAGAACACTATGCACATGTTCTAAAAATGGATACTTTTGCCTTTATATTTAACAAAAACATGAAATAATTCTTCTGTATGCATTTAGATCCCAAACTGACAACTATTTAACTGGAAATTGTTACGTAAATCTAGTTGCCTGAATGTTCCATGTTCTGGTGAAACAATAGCTAACATAATATGGTTCCCAAACATGTACTTTTTTGTACTTTTTAAAATCTAATTGGGTAGTTTATAGTCCAGATTTACCATGTGTTCTTTCTTAGTTCAAAGCACTAGACTTGTTTAATATATCTAATAACTGATATTCTAATAGCTGACACTGCTTTGAATATAGTAATTACTAGTTTTTTAATCTTGTTTTTTTTTACCCTTTTCTGTGTGATAGTTTGTTCGGGAATATCTTCTAGAG
The DNA here is from genome assembly GCA_034781795.1 of Crypturellus tataupa. NCBI lineage: Eukaryota > Metazoa > Chordata > Aves > Tinamiformes > Tinamidae > Crypturellus > Crypturellus tataupa. Next base: position 2,783,387 of record JAWLRI010001063.1, read on the forward strand.
GCTACCTGTGCAAGGAATGGATTGTGTTTTATGAGTTATTTGAATATCTGTTTTGTTGTTCAAGTGAATTTCAGCAGAAGCTTCCAGCCTACTACTACTACTACTACATTGCTTTAGTCTTATGTGTACTCTCTTATTATTCTCATCTTTAAGCCAAAAAAGTGATTTTTTTTTTTTTTTTTTTTTACTTTTCTTTCTCTTGCAATGTTTCCAAAAGTCTTTCTGTTCACCTGATCTATTTTAGCGGTGGATTTCTTGTAAAATGTCTTTAAAAATGCTTGACTAGGATATATTCAAGGAATTATTGCAAAGCAGGCAGTACTTATGTACCGTTTTTTCTATCAGATAATTCCTACCCCTTTCAGATAAAATAGTAATTAAATTTAAAATCTTTTAAATGTTTTTGTATTACTAGAAATAACATGCGAACTATAGAGCAAGGAAGACTAGGATATTGATGCTAGAGTATTGAAAAATGAACTTTGACAGTTTGGTATCATAGCACTGTATTGCACCCTCGTTAGGTTTGGTCATTGTCATATGTTGGTGACTTTGGCACCCGAGACATCTCTCACCCAGCCAGGTTGGCTCTTTCCAGTCGCTTCAGCCCACTGGCATGGGGCTGCGCCCGCTTTTCTGGGCGGCGGTAGCCCCAGGGCTCCAGCTGCTTGCTCTCCCTTCTTGAAGGAGACTGTCGGATGGACACCCAAGGTAGATGCCCTTCTTGCCCAGGCAATGTTATGTTGATATTTTATATCACGTGGTGTGAAGCAGTACAGAATGCAGGCATGATGGAGATGGCAGTTTCCAGGCTTGGAAAGTCTACGTTTGTGGAGTGATCATAAAGATTAGAGTCACTCTGAATTAAGGCAGAGGGGCACTGGAGCATGTTGCTGTGCAGTGAAGGATGTGCTCTTACTAAATACAGTAAGATGTCTCTCCTTGTATTTTGAAAATAAAGGAGCTCTTCCTGGTTTCCTAGAGAAATCCCTAACATTTCACAGCCATAATCTTGTTAAATAAGGAAGGAATTTATTCAAAATTATCAGAGTACATAAATCTCCTAGGGCTATTAGTGAAGCTGAGAGCTTCGTAAGATTAAAAAAAAGCACTTATGTACCAATAGTAAATTGTCCTTCAGTTGCATTCGGTAAGATCCACAATAAATTGGGCATTGAAATCCTAATGCTTAAGCATGCAAACAGTCAGGGTCAGGATTAAGGAAGAACTCCCTGTGATTTCTTATCTGCAGTTTTTATGTATATGTCTTATTTTTCTTGCACTTTTTTTCTGCAGTATCTGGTTGTTAGCTCCATTTGCTCACATTGCAAAGCGATGCATTCAGCTGCTCTGATGTAGTTTGACAGTTGACCTGTATGGGTATATAATCCTTTTTTTTTTTTTTTTTTCTTTTTTTAAAGTAAATCTTATGCTTGTGAATGGCGTGTGCTGAAGCTGGCTATTTATAGCAGTTTGTGGCTTTAAACAAGAGTTCCGTTTGCCAGTTACTGGGAGAAACAGTCTTGTATTTCTGCTGGGAACGTCTCCCAACAAGTGTTCTTGCTTGATACTTAAAGGCATGGCAAGAATCTGTGCTTGGAAGCACTGCTCCCTTTCCCGACATTTCCCTAAATGAGCCGTCGGCCTGGCTAGCCAGTAGGCAGTTTGGATGCCGAGTGTTCCCACTGGGCATCTCAGAGTTGAAAAATGAGGTCCTACAAGGTAGGAGGAAATCATTTCTGGTGGGTTTGTGCAGGATGGTGTGTGTGGGAGCGGGCAAGGAAGCATTCCTGCATTCCTTCCTTTCTGCCCTACCCTCTCCGTGCACCAAGCCCTTCTTAGCTAGATGAGAGAAGTGGGTGAGCAGCGCTAGGACAGGACATATGACTGGAACTCCTTGGCAGCGCCATCAGGAAACCAGGAGCAAGAGATTGGTGGCACTGTCTTTCTCAAACACATGGGTTTGTTTTTGAGCTGCTGTTCTGTCTGGTGGGTGTTTAGCACTTCTTTTATTTCCTCAGTCCTTATAAATAATAAACTTTACAAGCAGTCATTGTTCTTCATTTCATAGCACTGAAGTAATTTTAGAGTGGGAGAGACAGAAAGTGAGGGTTACTTGGGAGTCATCTTTTTTTGCCTGACAAATTTAGTTGGCTGTAAGGTTCAGTCATTCCGCCAGCCATGGTGAGATTACCTTTTCGTTGCTTGTGTCTGGAAACCCAGTAGTTTCTGCTGAAGAGTCCTTCCGAAAGGAACCCGGAGGTGGTTAATTATTAAGAGCGACTGTTCAGGAGCAGTTTTGCTGTAGTTTTGCTCACATCCAGTAGATCGCAGTGTGAGCCTGTCCTTCATACTTCAGGGTTACTTTTTATTACTTTATCGATTGTTACTTCATCCCTAGTCAACTGCATTGTTTCCTCTGTTTTTTCAGGAGCTAACTGAAGTACAGCACTCTTTCTCTCGAGTACGTGTCTAATTTAGTAGTCTAGTCTGGCTCATTTCCTGCCTTAACATATTTTACTCAGAGAACTTGTCTCTTGAGCCATGTCTCTAGAAGCGCTTGATTTGATTTTATGTTGTTTTCTGTGCTGGTGTGTCTGGTGAGAGCAAGGCTGGCGCCTTCCCTTGTGCAGAGTATCTTGCAGTGCTGTTCCTGGCAGCCCCTCTTGTTTATGTCTCCGGCTTTGGCGGCGGCTCCTAGATCTTCTACGGATGTTTTGGCAGGCTCCCTCAGCACAGCTGGATCCGATGCCTCAGGTCTGGTGACAGATATTTCCAAGAAATAGTGGCCTTTCTTGATTGGAATCAAATTTGTTACTATGGAAAGTATTGAGAAGGAAATTGAGAAGGGTGAAAGCTTCTTGCGGTTTTCTCAGCAGCTTTTCAAACGTTGCTGTGTTGAATGTCTTTGTGCACTGTTTGCGTAGGCGACACGTGGATTAAAGAAAATAATTAACAAAAAAGATGAGTTATGTAATGAAGTGCAACAGTCGAGCAATTGTACTATTTATCCTACCTTAATAACCACAGCTATCTGGTAACATTGTTTGACTGTCCAAAAATAGCTTTCTCCCAAATAACTCCCAAAGCCAGTTGTCAAAAGGGAGATGACTCCTATAAACCTGTGTGACCTTAAACTACTTACTTCCAAATATTTTTTCATTCTCTGCATACAGATGATAATACAGATTTCATTTTTTGAATTTGAGGTTAAATCATCAAAGTTGAGCAAATTTCACATAATGATGCACATTACTGTATTTTTTCTTCCTTCTCAACCTCTCCCTTTCCCTCCTCTCCCTCAAAAAACCCAAACCCATCATCCTTGTTTTTGACTGGATGATAAAAAGATTACAGGAGATTTGATTTTTCTGTATATGATTTATAGGGGAAAAAATAGTTTAGTTGCACTTGGTCGTGATATGGCATTATCTCATGGCTGGGATGTCTGGACTGGAGTTCAGTGTGAACCCTAGAGGGTAAAATTCAGGTTGTGCGTACCTGGAATATGAGAGTCCTGAGAAAACAGAGAAATTAAACATGATAGGTGGAGATGTAGAAATGGATAATAAACTGATGAACCAAATATAACTCCTTCTAGTTCTTCTGAAAATGACAAAAAAAACCTGCTAAGAGAATAAGATATATTAAGCAAGTATATATGTATGTATTTCTTTTGTGAGAAATTTCCTAGCCTTTGATTGCTATATGTGAAGCTGAATTGTCAAGTCTTCTCTCTGGACTTAGAGGCTGAATCCTTCTGTTCATCTCTCTCCTTAGTATATTTAGAAAAAAGAGGATTGTCTTTCATATGTGTGACATTTTCAGCTCTGCCATAAGAAAGTTCCTAAAATTAAATCTCATACTTGCTTCCTGCAAGTGTGCAGAAATTAGTTTCCCTCCTGCACTGTTAGCTAAGCCTGTTGTTTTTAAGTATATGTTTTTGACTTTCCTCTAAGCTTCAGAAACCGACCGCAGCTGGAGATGGGCTCCCCAGGTCAGGTTCTCTGATGTGGTGCTCACGATTGTTTCACATCTAGCTGGTATTTTGCTCAGATGCTTGAATTCATACTAATGAATTATCAGGCTTGAGTTTGACGTTGGATTTTCTGTCACTTCTGCAGGCAAAGGACTCTTAATTTTTAACTTCCCTGTCTTGTTAAAAATAGGGATTGCTTTTTGAGACTGTTGGTTATTCAGCTGTTTGCCTTTGCAAGGACATTATGCTTTAGATGGATCTCTGTTTCTACCAGTCTCTGCTTGTGACACACAAATTTAAATCTTCTAAAGGATGAAGCCTTAGATGACCTTAGTCATGAAATAAATTTAAGAGCCTGTGACGTACAAGACTCCATAATCTAGGTTATCCTTTTTGAAGGAAGGAAGAATAACAGAAGATTTAAAAACTGATCCTTTAGGGGAAGGAACCAATTCAAAAACAACTGTACTCCTGTTAGATTGGGAGGTGGATGATCTCACTTTGATGAATTGATTTTGTAATACCTGTAACTAAGGGGTAAAGTACCAACCCAAAGGCAGACACAAACTATTACTAGGGATATTTTTAAGAACTTTAAAAAGGACCACAAGTAAATTTAACAGATTTGAAGAAACATACTGAGAAACTACTACTACTACTAGTTACGGGCTTCCATAATTATCTGAAAAAAAGATTTTGAAAAATGGGAGAGATTTGAAGAATTAAAGAATAGGAAAGCATAGGAAATGATCTTTTCAGTTAATCTACCGAATGTTTTCCCTTGTTTTCTAGATTGAAAATTATTAATCAAACTTTGGTAAGCAGATTGGTGAATGAATAGAGGATAATGTATTTTGAACTATGAGCTGCAACCAAATGCTTCATACCACAAAACTAATTGAATTTACCTGGAGGAAAGGAGTACAGTATAGTACTGTGAAGGTCACTAGTTTGGGTTTGAATAAAGCATTCATACTTACTCTTTTTTTTGCAAGATAGTTAAAATGTATTAAATAGCATCACTTCAATTGCATAAAGGCTTTTTAAGCATTGATGAAATGCAGTGTTGAAAGTTGGTGAGTTAGGCTAGTGACAGCCTGAGGATTCCTACATCTCCCTGCTTGCGAGATGTAGGAAACAAGTCATTGAAAGAAGAAAGTTAAATATTTAAATATTGGGTGTCCAGCTTTAATTTTGTTCTATTCTTGGTTATTTTCTACACCAACCAAAATGTTTTTTTCCATCGTTTGCTACTAGTGATACCTCTGACTGCTTCCCTTCCTTCCTCCCTGGTGTCTGGCTGCTCAACTGCGTTTGAGTTTAGTGCTTGAAACGCTGAGGACAAGTCAGTTGCTTCGTCCCTCTTTGTGGCTGCACTTGAGAGGCTTTGGTTCAGTCTGCACTTGCTCTCCTCATCCGGAATTTGGTGGAATATTTACTGTAATGGAAGTGTGGCTGCAGGGCCAGACGCAGCATGTGTGGGACATGAGCACTGTCAATACCAAGGCAGAAAAACTGCTGAGCACCACCTCCCTCAGCACCATTTCATCAGAAGTAACGAGCTGCCCTAATGAAATAGGGCAAGGCAAAACATTTTGGCTTTTCTTGCCCATTTTGCCTTCCCTCCTTCCCCTTGGCTCAGTACATGCACATTACGCTGCGTGTGTCTGTGCTTGCTGGGCCTTCCACTATTGCTAGCCTGAATGTAAAATATTCCCTGATATTTGTCTTCCCTGTCTTCTATTCAAGATGAGAACTAATATGAGGACTACTTTTCTATAGCTATGAATTTCTATGGAGGACATTTTTGAGTCCTCTAAGCTTTTATGTTTGCCTGAATTCAATAATACAGTCAGAAGTTATTGTGAGTGGGAGAGTGGGAAGCAACAGAGACACTGCACCAGGCTCTCTGTGCTTCACTTTTTCTCTCTGTTATTGGATTACAGACTTCTGTTTGTTGTGATGAATCAGTTTAAATAACTTATATGTGCATTTGTAATGCCATACTGCTGTGCATTATTTTGTGGGCCTAAAAGTCTATGGGCTCTGACTCTGCAGGATGAAGCTTTTGTAGCTTCACTTGGTTTCATCATAGAGCATGATCTGCAGGGCTTATTGTAATTTTACTTCTGTAGATTGAATATTTTTGGAAGAAAAAATCTCAACTTTCAAAAGCAGCCAGGCAGCAATTTAGCAGCGTTGAGAAACTTATAGATGGACCTCTGTGGTTGCTAGAACCTAAATTTGGAGCTGTTCTTACTGAGAGCTTGCTTTTCTTGGAAAGTGTAACATTTTGAAGAATAAAACAAAGGTGTTTTGTAGCTGAGTGACAGTGAAGAAAATGGGAGAAGGAAGGAGCAGCACATGTCCATGAGGAAGGAACCTTTTCCGTAGCAAAAAACAGTATGTAAATTCTAGTATCTGTGTGTTTTATCATTACTCACTTTGCAAATACTTGTCAACTTCTGGGAAAAATAATTAGACTAAGGATTTTATTTCTTCAGTTCTGCTGAAATTATTTAATTTGCTGTTTTTTTTGTGTTCTAGGAGTTTTTTTTTCTTTTAAGTGAGGACAGATGACATTTATGATCTACAGATATCCTTTACATGTGCTAATAGATTCCCTTGTTTTTATTTTTCTTTATTTTTCTTTTATTTTCTTTCAGGGCTAAATATCACAAACTAAAATATGGCACAGAACTGAATCAGGGAGATATGAAGCCACCAAACTATGATTCTGGTAAGAATTTATTGAAGATGAGATTGTTGCTGACAGTGTTTGTGCAAGTGCTGAAATGATAGTGTTGATAAAATAAGCTACTAAATAGAAATAGTGAAAATAGACGTAATTAATGAAGGTTGTATTTTACAATTATAAGATGAAAATATTAGCAGTGCAGTTTTTTATACCTCTTAAGGTATTAATGGTAGAATTAATATTAAAAACTACCTCAAATCAAAAATATATATTGCTTTAAAATATCTTAGTAGATCAAATGAATTTAGCTTAAAAAGAGAAAAAGAAACAATTACTGCTCCTGATGAGAAAGATCTTTCTCTTACAAAATCATGTGAATGAATATTTTTTAATGGAGTTACTGGATTTAGAGCTATAAGAATCCTTTTATTAGTAATTGTTCGGTTGCAAGAGTTAACAGTTCGGATGCAAGAGGACATGCAGTGTATAGAGTGACGATAGTTTACTTTACCTCAGCTGGATTCCAGGAAAAAAAAAATGAGATTACAAAACAGAAATAAGTGAGAATCTGAGATTTGGGAATGAATTTGTGAAGTTGCAGTGACCATTGGAAATGCAACCAGCTTCAGTGATGTGCTGTAACAGGACAACTTTTTTGCCTCAATTTCTGGAAAGCGCACTTATTTCTCCAGAGATTGCATCTCCTGCTTCAGAAATATCTTTTTAAGCCCTGAGGTATAAGGAAGTGAAATTACTTTGTTTCTTCCCTCCCATCTCCTCCTGCACCTTCCTTCATTTGAAAGGAAGAAGGAAAAAAAAAAAATATGGGTTTGGTCAAGCCCTTGAGAAAGGCATAAAAAAAAAACCTTGGAACTGCCATAAAAGAAGAATATAGACAGTCTCAGACTTCAGCTCTTGTCATTTGGTTTGTGAAAGGGATGGGCAGGTGTGCTGTCATAGTTAGCTCTTTATCTCATTGGATTCACATTAATCACATTAAATCACATTGGAATGTGATTTTAAAAAAAAAATTTAAAACGCTACCTGATGAAATTTTACACCAGGTTTTCCTGTCCAAGATGTAATGAAGTTTTGAGAAATTTTATTTCCTATTCATATCAAAGTCATTTCCTGAACTAAAGAAATAGATTAAACTGGTGTTACTCAAGTTGCAGACCCCTGTCTGTATCTGGACCACAAATAAAATTTGTGCTGATCATGCCAAGCTCGTGTTCCATGTTTTTCTGTTTTCTTGGGATGCAGCCTTGGCATCTTGCCCAAGGTTTCAGCTGAGAAAGCATAATGCAGGGCCCGACCTGCCCAGCAGAGCTGGTGCCAATGCATCACTTCTACAAAATGAACATTAGTTAAATTAACTTTGATAAAATTTTTGCTCTGTATCAAATCTACAGTGTTTGAATATGCAGATTTAAATGAGAGACTTGGTTATTATGCTCCTTTAGAGCTGTCCTCGGTAGACAACTTGTCCTTTCCCCACAGCTCCCCTTACCCTACCCTTGCCCTACATTGAAAAAATGTTTCTAACAATGCTTGCAAGTGAATCCTTGGTGTTGACCTTCTATGTGATCTTGTGGGAAGCCTAGTAATACAGTTCTGAAGGAAGACAATAATCTCCTAATTAAAGGATATCGTCTTTTTCCTCTTTCATGAGATCATTTGCCATTATATGCTCGTACCGCGAGTCCTTGCATTCTCGTCTGTAATCCATTGTTATCACGAGCTGTCATCGGTTTTGCAGAGACTAAGCACATGAGAATTCTTACCTGTGGATGTTCTCAGCAGTGTTTTTGGAGGAAAGTTTTTCACTTTCCAAGGGAATTTTAGATCAGATTTGTCTCAGTCTTGTTTCAGTTCCTATATAGAGTGAGCTCTGACAGTTGTGTGCTGGGTGCAGCTGTGCTCAGTTGTATTCAAAAGATCATTGTGCAATTGATTATTTCCCAGAGTTGCTGTGGAATAGATTTGTGAATTTGAGGCTGATATAATGTGTATGGTTCGCTTATAAAATTGCATATAAAATCTCTGTATGAATTTTGTTTAACTTGTGACAACGTCTTCTTTTGAAGGGTGTCTCACTTAGGCAGAGTAACTTTCCTATACCACATATCAGGTTATTCATAGGACTGCCCCACAGGTTTTTCTGGTTCTTAATTTTTGTTTGTGCAACATGACTCTGTTCCTCCTTTAATATTTTGACCACAAGGATTTCAAATTTTGTAGAGTCTCTTGTAGATAGTAAACCAAGATCTTTTATCTTGGGAAGCGCATGTTTATATTTGTTAGCTTCCTTCCTGGAAAACAAACAAGCAAACACCATCATGTAGTGTGAAACTATTTGTAGGATAAATCTGTAGCTGCTGCTATAGAATAGCCACATGAATTTCTGGGTGTGTGCATATGTGTAGTTTCACTGGACAGTATTGTCTGAATCCAGAAGTGTGGTTGTAGAAAACGTGGGGAGAATTTGTTTAGCAGCTTATCAGGCTAAAAAAGTAGTCAAACAAACTCATTCTGCTCTATGTTTGTTTGTTTCTTCCACCAAAGTAATACAAATATGGATAAATTTATGCAATTAGGTCTGACGGGTGCATATTGTAGGGTCAAATATGAAGGAAAACGGTTGGTTAGTAAAGGTTATAAACAGGTATCGCGTAGTAGTTGTAGTGCATATTGTTAACAGTCAAAGATGTTCATGTTCAACTTAAGCTTCACGAGCAGCAATCAGTTGGAACAGTTAACATAAATATCGAAGTCCGGGTTGTTCATATGATTGTATTCCCTTAAGGAAAAGAGGGTAAGTCAGGGATTTCTGCCTAGGATGCCAGGTAGATACTAGTGACTTGCAGATCTTGCTCTCATACAGTAGCAGTACCAGACAGTTTTTGTTACATGTAGGTAGTATTGCATATACTGTGCGTGATTTTTTCATTTTTAAAACATTGCATTTTTATTATTAACCATTTCTACTAAATTTTAAGGCTTTTGTTTTTGGTTTTTGTTTGTTTTTGATTTTAATGGATGGACATTTTAAATACTAGGACAGGGTAGAAAATGTTCATAATTAAATAATCTTTTGCAGATGAAGGGAATGAAACAGAGATTCAGCCACAACCAAACAGTCAGCTAATATGGAAACAAGGACGACAGCTGCTAAGACAGTAAGTACTGAAAAAAGATTAGAATAAAGAATGGAAGGGAAAGAATCCAGCAATAGAATGTGCTGGTGGTAATATTTGAATTTTCTATTAGATTTTATTTAAAGAATGCTTAGTGTGATAGATATAATTTAGCTTCTTCCCAACTTCTCCTAGATTAAAAAAAAAAAGGTTAAGTGTTTCAGAACTTCAAAAGAAAAGTCTTGTCAAATGAAAAAATCTTGCTTGCTTTCTATTCATTGAGTCCAATAGAACAATCTGCTTAAGAGAATAATTATGTGATGACACTTTCAATTATTTTTGCAATTAAAAACAAAACAACATGCAGAAGTAATTCTGTTAAGAACTATTTAGAATAAAAATTAGTAGGGTCAGGGAGGGATAACTCTTTCTCTTTTGGCTTGCTCTAGATGCACAAAACACTGATACTCAGAAAGTTAGACTAGAAGGATCTTTTGTTCGCTAATTCACAGTTTTTGTCATTAAAGCATACGTCTGTTAGACTAAATCAGTTTTTGAACAGTGGCCATAATGAATTATTCACTTTTAAGGGTATTACTGCCATTCTTGTGTGCTTTTGCTTGGGTAAATTCCTCAGTTCAAATTCAAGCGGTCCCAGTACAGCACCGTCGACGCTGCAAATCATCTTTCCTTGCATATGCCTTATTTCTTAGACCGATACTCACAATCTGTCGTCTTCCAGTTCGGTAGCAAAAAGATAAATGAATATTCTGCCAATAACAAAAAGGCAAGGCTAAATTTATATCAAGCTCTGGATGTTATAAAAAACACTTTTTTTTTTTTTCCTGTTGTAGCTACAGCTACAGAATTTGTTTTTATTCACTCAGTTTTCCAGGCATTAGAAAATAGTTTTCTAAGAAATATATCTGACTTTTTTTCTCTTCATGTTTCTATGTGGTTTCTCCATGTTGAATAATAAAATGGCTTTGTTGTATATGCAACCCTAGTGATTTTTGTAAACTGGTAAATGTTTTAATTGAAAGTCCTTTTCCATCCACTTTAGCAAATGAATGAATAACGTATTGTATAACCTCTGACTGCTGGACTCTTTGATTTTATTCATTTATTTATTTATTTTTCTCGAGACTGTAGAGACTGGTACTGCAAGAGACAAACCCCCTGCAGCTGGTACAGGATGATTTATTAGCAGGCTTCACTAGCACAGCACCATACTTTGCCAAGCTAAGGAACTGAGGAAGAGTTTAGAGAGAAGTTCTTATTTATGGATTTGAATAAACTACCGAGAGATGCCTGGCACGTTACCATGACTTCTGTTCCTGCAGGTACCTACAAGAAGTGGGCTACACTGATACGATATTGGATGTAAAGTCAAAACGGGTACGCGCTTTGTTGGGCCTCTCAAGTGATGCTTCAGAGAAGGAAAACAGAAATCAGGAGCCAATGGTAAATGGCACAGAGGGCCAGATTAAAGAAAACGCAATGATTGGGTAAGCATCAGAGATGAGTGTTACCTTTGTGCATAAATGCAGTTAATGGTGTAGAACTACTTTTTGTTTTCTTAGAAAATTTCAGGATTTTTTCTAATTAGAGTTTAGAATATTTTTGCCTAATTTTATTACATTGGGCTATAAGTTTGGGCGCAGCACTTCTGTAAGGTCCAGATCAATAGCAACGTGTTCTTTGCAGTTGGGTGGCAACACAAAGGAAAGTCAAGCCTAACTGAGGTACCATTGCTAAATGGTTAGAGGTCTCTGTTCGAGCAACAACAACTTTTCAGTTGGATTAATGGAAACCTTACTGTGTAGGTTACAGGCTTTATAGTCCTGGTGCACACTGACTTTTGACAAGATAATGCACATTGTGTAGAGGATTATTTTGATGTGATCTCAAAAGATTCACTATTTATCTTCTAATGCCTGAAAATTCTCATTTTTCCACTAATAGATGTATTAGTGCAAATCTGCCTGAAATGCAAGTTACTCATCTGTCTTTTTTTAATACTACCAGAAGTTAGTCAAAGAGTCAAAGCTTGTTGTGCTTACATTTTCTTTTCAATAATGTTGAAAATATTGAACCATTTTCTTCTCTCTTCCATGGAGGAAAAAATAAGAAAAAATTAAATCTGCAGCTTATTGCAGAGGCCTCAGGAAGACAATTCATTTTTTTCTTATTTAAGTTATTGTATTTCTAAAACTTGGAAAACGTTGAAAAAAGTTTTGTTTAAGCAGTCCAGAGGTCCAGGAGGTTTCTGTTCCCAGTAATTTGTGCTGTCATCAACATTCAGTCAGCACTGATTTCCTTGAAGGTTCTCCCTCTTATTTTTTTTTCTTTTTTTTTTTTATCGTTTCTGTACTAATGGGGCAAAACTCAAGCCCCTTTGGTTCTAAGATACAATACTGTTACATGATATATTCCATCTTTTCAAATGTGTTTGTAAAATTTCATTATAACCGGGAGGTGGTTACAGTGACTGCAGGGCAATATGTTATATAAGGGCACAAGTTCATTGTTATGTAATTAAATTAAATGGTGTGGGGTAGAAAAATTGAATGTATAAGGAAACCTCGGCGCTATTAAAACATACTATGTTGCTACACAGTTGACAAACTGTGTGCTTTATGTGTGAGTGCTTTGATTTTGTAGAAGTTCTTGATAGATGACAGCAACTTCAGTTCTCTTTCTGGTGAAGAAATTATTTCTTCTCAGGGGAAGAAGCTCCTGTTCTTATAATGCTTGAAAACCGAAATGAACTGAAATGTGCTTACTCTGGCTTTGAAAAGATTGAGATTTTAATGAAGTTACATGATGGGTGAAAGGATTTGACAATGGAGTTGATAGTAGCTTGGGCTGCATGTGCGTTTTGCTCCATGTACTGGCTTTCTGAGCAGATATGGTGTTAGGTTCAACATCTGCAGCCTGCTCTATGGCTGGAGGTGTTTTCACTGATGCAGAACAGTGTTTTTTTCCTCTTGTTGCTCCGCAAGATTGGCAGTTGCAAGGCTGCCAAGGCAGTGCACACTTTGAGAAACCTTGTTGTCCTGTAGCTGGTAATACATGAAGGGCAGATGGTATTAGAAAGCTGAGGGGAATGTTTTGATACATGATTTGGGTGAGGCCTGACTCCAAGGTTTTACAATGAAAATGTTTTGAAGAGATCTTGTTCAACATTTTTATGTCAGTCTTCACGGACTGTTTTGCGTTTTGAGTATCAACCGGTATATCTCCAACTGGAAGGAAAAAGTTGAGATTTTTATTAAAAAAAATCCTGGTAAAGGTGAATCTAAGACTTACTGTCAATGTTTTGATTCTTCTGGGTATTTTAGTAGCCCTTCAGTTCATTTTTGAGTTTTCAATGCAGAAGGCATTCAATGGCTTTCTTCCTAGCGGAGACTGCCCATTATTTCATAGCACATTCACCTTAGTACATGGCTAGTAAATGGTATAAAATTTTGTGCTTCCCCCTTTTTTTGTGGTATATGGCATTATTTACTTTCTCTCAGGTGCATTATCACTTGCCTCTGAGATTTCACAGTGCAGCTTTATAGCAGATTGGAAATCAGAAAGGAGTTGAGGTACTGCTCTCAGCTCATCAGCTCGTACTTATCTATTGCCTGTGAAACTTATTATTAGCATTACTTAAGGATAGATAGGCCAGCTTATTTTTGAAGTGTGTCGGTGCTGAATAGGTGACTCAGACTTAAGGCATGTGGTCACCAGATCCCAGGTGGAATTCTTGCTGAGTGTTCAAAAAGTTCTTTAGTACCCTCCTGTTATTCCTAGTGTACATGTAAAGGATGAGGAGGATTGGGGTCCCAGCAAGCTCAGAAATTTAGGAGGAGTGTAAAGAGCACTTGCTGGAGAGAAAGAGCACTAATTTGGTAGAGACAGAGAAGGAAAGTAATGGTGAGAGTTTGGAAGCACAGAAAAAAAAAACCCACAAAGCTTTAGTATTGTCCCTGAAAGATGGACGGTGTGTATGGGTTTGCAAAGATCACTGGCCATTGGGACAACTGCAAAATACAAATTCACCCTCTTTGTATGAGAAAGGTTTGCAACTGCTGCAGGACCGTGTGGACTGCCAAAGCTCAACTACTGTTTGTAGTTCCAAACATTTAGTGAAGGAAACCTTGATATCAAATAACTGCCAGTGTGGAAGTAGTGGTTGTGTTAAGGATTTTAAAATTGTCTTTGAATAACAGAGTTTAGGGCAAAATATCATTATATCTTGTGGAAATGAATCTAGTTTAAAATTAATATCTGTGTTAGTGGGGAAAAATGCAGCACCCAGAATATTGCCGATTTGTTTGGTCCTGGGAGAACTGCATAGTACTGCAGATCCAGGCAGGATTACAGATTTTAAAAGTCGTCTTTTTTTTTTTTTTTTTTTTTTTTTAGTATGTATGTGCAGGGAGAATATGAGAAGTGAACTTAAATGAATAGAGAAAAGGAAAGTTTGATTTGTCTTTGTGTCTCACTCACAATAGGAATTTGGAAGAAAAATGGGTGAACGTGATGGAGACAGTGGAAAAAATAGCACAGTGAGAAACAGAAGGAAAAAATGATACAATGCTGACTTTCAGGAAGAGGAAAACAGAGGGCATATTAGGCTTAGATGTTCATGAGAATTTCTTCATGCAGGAATGTAAATTGTGGAAAGAACAGATTGGCTGAACTGTCAGCCATATGACTGAAAAGCTTGTTCGATGAGTTCTGAAGAAAGTAAAAAAAATGATGTTTCATGCTGCCATATGGTTTCCTCTTTGGGGAGTGAGAGGAGACAGCAGAAAGGGGAAGCAAATTTTCCCTTTTACTTTGCATATCCTTTAAAGTCATCGACTAACACCTTCTCAGTGAAAGTGAAGCGGTGACTAGCAGGACACCAATGTACACTGAGCCAAAGGGCTGATGCCTGTTGTGCCTGACTCGCAAGGCCTTTCGACAAGCCCAACAAGCTGTTCACAGAGGTTGCTGCTGCTCCTTGGCCTGGTCTCCTGCAGCAATATCGTTGGTCTACCTCGGCTCTCACAGATGCACATCCTTGTTTCTTTTTAATTTTCTTTTTGTTCCAAAATGCCTTCATTTAAGGGTTAGCCCTGGCTTTCCTCCCCTGAGCCCCAAGGCCGTGTGCTTCTTGGCCGGTGGAGATGAAGGAGAGGGCCGGTGGAGATGAGGACACTCCTCTCCTTGCAGATTCCGTGCAGGAGCTGAGCGCTGGCATGCAGCTCTTGAGCCTTTTGGGGGAGACGCCTGTGAGGTGCTTGGGGCAGTTATTGTCACCTGACTGCTGTTACTGCAGCACCTGGAAGCTTAGCGCCTTGATATTGCAAGGCAAATCTATGTTGGGTACCTTAAAAGCTTGTGTTTACTTTAGTTCTCTATCTTTGGTGGTCCCTTCTTTAGTGCAGTGATGAACCAACTGCTTATTTTCTCATAATCCTTTAAATGCAACGCAGTTTCTTTTCTTACTATTAGGTAAAATAGCTTCAGTCTTTGTGTGTTACCACTACACCTGTAGCCAAATATTTGTATTCTTACACTGCCTATTTATTTGCTAATGTACAGATCCTCATGAAAACTTTAGCACTCAAGACATCATGTGGATTTCGAATGCACCTTGGAAGATTTTGATTCCATAAATGAAACATTATTTTGATAAACTGGCGTAGATATAGTCCTGTTTCCACTTATTTCATGGAATTTAAAAGGCGATCTCTTTTCAGTTTCTTCACATCTGCTCACTTGCATTACACCAGATAAGTACCACTTGGCATGATTGGACTCAGAACTGAATACTAAAATAATAACTTTACATTAACAGTTGAAATTCTTAACACCTGCAGTGAGTGGAATGGGTCCCTTCCCCAGCAAATTTTAACACAAATGAGAGCTACTCCATATGTCAGTTGTAGCCTTGGAAACCTGAGAGTATTTGAGTACCTTCAGCTCACCTATTACTTCATTTCTGATTGCTTTACCTTGACTGAAACGTAAGCAGTCAGTTTGGTTTATCTTCTGAAAGTTTTTGACTGCTGTTTGAGCTAAGCAGAAGAGAATCTAATGAAGCAATCCTGCTGGAAAGGGGGGAGGAGATATCAAGCATATCTATGCATATAAACACGTGTGCGTGTGTATTTATAAAAACAACATAGATAATTTATCTGAGTTCTTGCTGAGAGTTTGATGATTAGAAGTCTTTTAAAACAGCCAACAGAAACTTTTTAAAAGAAAAATGAAGCCTGATTGATACATTGGTCTCTCTCTGAAACTGATCTTCTGCCTTCCCTCCCCTGCCATGAAACCACATGTTGTTTCTACTGCGTATATTTCACTTGAGCAGAAAAGCAATAAATGTCAAGTAAAGCATTTGAGAGCAAATTCCAAGATGTTTTCAGAGATTAAAATTAGACCTTATCTTTCTCATGAACAATAAATCATTCCAGCTGAGACTTTAGCGAGTGAACATGTTTTTTACATTAGAAGGCCTTGAATAACTCTTTTGCTTCCCTAAATCTTATTAACACTGACACATTTAATAAGACTGCTGCATACTGGCTGATGAATGTGTATAGGCTTATGAATGTTGTGTGTTTGCTCACTTATAAAATGGTTTATTGAACAAAGATCTTTGACTTTAATAACCTGAGGTAACATCTGCCATAAGAAAGATTAAAATATTGAATTTTTAAAAAGGAAAAAAAAACCACAAAATCTGTTTGCCTTTTTTCCTTTACTGTTGTTTTTCCACCTTTTTGCGTTTTGTCCTTACTCCTCCTTGCAGTAACCCAACCAGTGTTTCAAAAATAACTGGTTTTGGCTGGACCTAGACACTTTGAACAGTTGCACTGAAGCATAAAAAAAAAAGATAAATTGAAGGTATGTGTGAAGAAAGTGGCACCAGTGACAGCACTCTTCACTTCACTGGCACAGATCTATGACTTAAGGGGCTGAACGCTGCTTCTTAGAAATGTCACATAAGACTCGTAGCTCAGGAGCAGGGAGGAAGGCGTAGAGAAGTTGTGCAATGGGAGAGAGAGAAGCTAAGAGAGGGGAGGTAAATGAGGAAATAACTTCTAAAAGTTGCTTCAGTTCTTCTGGTCCTGATTTTTTTATTATTATTTTTATTTAGAAAATAAAATTATTAGACATAGTTTGCTTATCTGACTAGATTTGGCAAACCAAGTGACCTTTCCTTTTTAAGTGGCATTCCTTAACAATTGCAGTTTGCATCCAAACCATTTTGTAAGTGGTGTTTACCAGCTGTAATACATATTGCACTGGTTCTTGCATTGTGTGGTGTGGATTTATAAGAAGTTTCAAGAAGATTGTGACAGACTGCCTGGCCTGTCCAGTGTTTATCTTGTGTGTCAAGTTTGATGCATATAAGTATACAGCAGTTCATAGACTGGCAACTGGATATTTTCTGTACTGCATTATGAAAAAGTAATTAAGAGTATTTAAGACTTCTCAAAGTGTTCCTTAAAGACAACTGTCATAGAAAGGAAGCAATTTGTATGTACATGCATGTATTTGTTGTACAGTTTGAAAGAGAGAATTCAACTAGCCACACAGAAAAGACTATATTAAAACATGGAAAAGACAGAATTTGATGAGAAATTAGTAAAAACGATGACCTTCCACTAACACGTGGTTTGATAGTAGGAGGAAACTGGGGCGACAGAAGTGTCTCGAGCAAGCGCGCTGCGTGCCGCTGCCGGGTGCGCGGAGCAGGCACGAGGCACTGAGAGGCCTTGGCCATGGGGAAGGCAGCGCCCGGGGGACCTGCGTGGGGCGGAGCGCCCTCGGGGGCCTCGGAGCAGCTCCTCGAGCGGCGGCACAGAGCCGCCCGTTCCTACACGGGCCCCCCGAAACATTTCCCAAGCAAAGCCGAGCCTGTATTTATTTAACTTTATATTGTGGCATTTCTTCCTGCTTTTGAATTTTATCAATAAAATCTGTCATTATTTAAAATAACTTGTGTTTCTCTTGGATGGGAAAAACTAGCCCTGGACTCTTTCCTTTGGGAGAGCGGGAAGGACCGAGGCTGCTCACGGCTCTGCGGCTGGGCAGTTCGTGGAGCTTGTGATTGTTTCCCTGGATGTTGCCACAGAAATTCTGCCGAGAGTTGGTAGCAGGACTGGAAAGGACAACAATAGAAATATTGAATTTGTGTATTACCAAGAAAATACTTCTCTGTATTCTGGCTTTACCCCATGTTGGGCCTGATTTTACAATATAAAATGCCCTGATTGTGTTAGGAGGAGCAGGAAAGATATCATCAGTGTGATAGCTTAGTTGCCACGTAACTTACAGGAAAAGTGAAGTTATTGCTTTTCATGCAGTCAAAACCAAGATTTCTTTTAAGCTCCTAATATGAAATGTTATGAAATATTTAGATGTCAGAGTTGACTGGATTTAATGCAGAATACTTTGTCTTGAGTCGTGACTGCAGGGCAAAAAGAGCTGGATGTCTGGGCCAGTAAGGTCCACGAATGCAGTAAACAGAATACGTAGAATATGTAGAAACTGCATTTCTTTGATTTCATGGGAAGAGATTAAGATTATTTTTAATCCTAGAAGAGCCAAGAAGTTGTCAAAACTGAATAACTGAACCTCCTATAAAACAAAAATTTAAAATGAGGTTTCTTTCAGAGTGTTCATAGCTGTAGAAAATTCTGGCAACCTCATGCTTCTGAGAAGAATAATATTGCTGTGACTTCAGGAGGCTTATATTGCTTCAGAGAAGTCGAGAGTGAG
The DNA here is from genome assembly GCA_034781795.1 of Crypturellus tataupa. Classification (NCBI taxonomy): domain Eukaryota; kingdom Metazoa; phylum Chordata; class Aves; order Tinamiformes; family Tinamidae; genus Crypturellus; species Crypturellus tataupa. Next base: position 2,801,976 of record JAWLRI010001063.1, read on the forward strand.
GAGCTGGTAGAACACAGATTGCAGAGTGGTTGCTGAGGGGCACAGGGTGCAGAGAGCCCAGCACCAATAGGGCTGTTGGGGATCGCTGCTCTGGCAGCTTCTCTAGCTATTCCCAGTGTCCGGGGTTTTTGGCTCCTTCTCCCCCTAGTCTTTCTTTACACAGTATAACTGGGAAGAAGGGCAAAGCGCTGCCAAGGTCCTTGCACTTGGAAAAGAAGGGCAAAGCGCTGCCAAGGTCCTTGCACTTGGAAAAGAAGGGCAAAGCGCTGCCAAGGTCCTTGCACTTGGAAAGTGATGCTCTCCCCTATGTAGATTTGGACTTCAGGGCAATTCAGTATTTGCAGCCCTTCCGGTATCTTGCTGCGGTCTTGCACCACTTGTGCCTGTAATATGATGTGCCTTGTGCCTTGACTCCCCGGGTTCTTTGAACCGTTATTATAATTACAATTTTTAAAGTATTCTAGGTTGTGAGAGTTGTGGAATTCTTTTTTTGTTTTGTTTGTTTTTGTTTTTCTAAAATGTATTATAAAGTAATTCATTACACTGCCTTATCTTTGAATATTTTTACTGTTTCTGCATTCTTTAGTTGCATCATGAATGACTCTGTAAGAGAAGCAAATGTAAGAGCTGAAAGATGGTGACCCAGCAAGCTTCATCCCACTGTCCCAGAACCTAATGGAGATCAAGTCTAGACATTTTCTGTGATATATTTTTACCATATTCTTAAACATTTCTTTTGACAGTATTATCTAAAATGTGTACCACTAACGAATGAAAAATATCATAGGTAGGTGTTTATGAGTTACTACAGGTAGACTGTTAAACATATCAAGGTCTGATACAGGTAATCAGCCTGTGAGCTTGAAGCTTCTTTTCTCTAGGGAACCTTGAAATGGTTCAAACATTCTGACTCTCTTGTTTTCCTTTTTTGTTCCCCTGAGCTTTCTTGGAAGAAACCTTTTGTGGTACTGTGCTGACCTGGTACATTTTTGTGTGGTGCAGGAGTTTTGAAATATATGATTAGCTACTGTGTTTCCTGTATGTAAGATACCTTCCTCTGTCCCTCCCCCATGAAAGGACGTGCACCAAATTGAGTATAAATCCTGACCACTGAAGTATGTGATAGTTATATAATAGTTACTTGGAGTCACTAAAAGAAGATAACCACCTTTTCTGGTGATTGCTTTGAACATCATTGAGAGAGCCTCATGTAAAATCAAAGGAGTATAGAAACTAAGTAATCTGGGTATGAAGTGTTGCAAAGACTTGGGACCCGCAAATGGATATTTGGTTCTTAACAGCAAGTTCTCTAAATGGAAACTTAATTCTACATTTGTTGTTAATTCCTATATAGCTGTTTACTCTAGCATGTCTGTGATTGCTGCGTGAGCGGAATGACAGCCATGATGTTCTTAAATGGCACATTTTTAATTAACAGCAAAATACACAGGAGAAAATCACACACCGTTGCAGGAAGACGGTTCAGTCTGCTAGAAGTTGACATAAGCAGTCTGTTAAAAATCAATACGTTAGTTAAGTGAAACACAAGCTTTGTTGGAAGCAGCAGAATAACAGTCCCATGGGATTTCTGTGAAAATGTACATTATTGCTACAGATTCATAAGGTTTTGCAGTCTGACGATGTAGTCATTACTTAAGGGAGAAGAGAACAAACACTATTATGGCATTATTTCAGCTATGTCGTAGAAAAAGGAGGGATAAAATGCTGCAAGAAGCAGGGCAAATTGAAAACATGCTTGAGATTACTCTCATCTGAGGCAAGAGATGGAAAGTGAAAGGAAGAACCTCGGTAAAGCAGTGACCGTGAAAGACCACAGTACCTCACATTACGATATGCTCACGGCCCAGAATTGCGGCGTATCTGGAATTCCAAATGGAAAAATGAGATAGTCCTGGGTGTTTTATTCCAGGAGGACAGGGATCCTGGATACCACATGTGGTTGTGCATCACAGCTTTTGTCCTTTAGCATTTCCCCTAAAAAGGAAGGAACGTTGGAATCGGTGGGCACAGAGCGGATAGTCGGATGTATACCCTGCAGGGAGATGCTAAGGCCTCCTACTACCGCGTGTGCTTGTCAGCTGAGCGGGCCTTGCTGGAGTGGGTCATAGCTAAAGGGGAGCAGAGCTGTAGAGAGGCCCGTAGGAGTTACCAGGTAAGGAGGACTGGACAAAACAGGTTAGAACTGCAGTTGTGGAAAGGGGGACTTCCGTGTTTTCAGTGGTTCTGAAAATCAAGATGACGGGAATTTAGTGATGAGCTGTGAGAAACAGACCACTGACTAAAGGTAAGAAAACTTAACTGTAAAATCTGTCATCCTTTTTTTTACTCTTGTTAACACTTATAAAGAATGTAGATTCAGATTTTCCTGAAGTCCCTATTGCAATAAAAACACAAATAAAACTTTTAGGAATTAGTGGAGGTGTGTCTTATCTATAGAAAGCATCTACCTGGCATTGATTTTAAGATTGTGTTAATGGTACATTCATCAATGTTTTCTTTACTAATGGTTATAATCCCACCTCCTGTATTCTTCCTCTTTGGTTGTTAGACAACCCTTCTGGTTCCTCTCCCTGACACACTGCCTGATTTTCTGCCAGTGCCACTGGTCATAATGGTCAAGGTTTACCCCTTTAATGTCAATATCTCCTTAAACATTATTGAGTTATTTATGGGATATTGCCATTATATTGTTTTATAGTGGCAAATTTTGAATGTCTCGAAAGTTAATGAATGAGAGGTCTAGACCTCAGTGTTCCCGGCAAGGTGGGGAACATGGCAGTTAGCAGAAGCAAAATCTTACTGTGTCCTGAAGCATGAGGGAGGCCAACTGGAAGATGTAACTGATGTCCTTGCTGCTGCAACTTCCAATGGAGATATATCAACACTGATATTGCTCTGGGGCAAATATCAGATGGATGGTGCTTTAAAATTGCATAAAAAATTTAAGTGCCCGTGCTGGAAATTGCAGTTATATGAAGGTCAATTGTTGGTTGTGATAAGGTAGCTTATGGATAACAGCCATTGTTACCTCTCACAATCCGTTTTTATTTGTAGACTTATTTTAATCTCATGTGTTGTTGGATATTATAAAATGGAACAGAGTGGTGTACATGCGAAAGTGGCTTCTTTCTGATTTCTTCTGACTCATAATGGTGGTTGTTGTTGTTGTTTAGGAAACCGGATTTGACTGACTCGGCTTCTCTACTAGAGACCTTCAAGTTTCTTGAAAATGCAGCTGCAGACTTCAGTGATGAAGAAGATGAAGAAGATATTGACGGAAGAGAGAAAGCAATCATTGATACCTCAACAGTGAGTGGAAAAAAATAATTGAAAAAGTTGGGAAGAACAGAAAAAGTGTGAGATTAAGATGCCTATTGCAAAGTTTATAACTATGTATGTACAGATGCAAATCCTTAATGCATCTTCATGATGGTCTATCCAAGCATGTGTGCATAAGAACAGTTATATATATATGCATTTCTGGATTTGTGCGTACAAGTTAAACTTGCTTACTTATAATTCTCAAGTTTACAGCAACAGATTAAGAACATTTTATTAGTAATTTTTTGTATATGTCATATACAGTTTTTAAGTTACCAGGTGTCATTTTTTTACATTTTTCTGCATAGTTAGAGGGTATTATATAGGTAATATATGTCAAAATGCATTATTTCTTGAATATTTATATAAATATAATCGAATGCTTAAAGGTATTTAATTATACCTTGGAATTTCTCCCTGCAGAGTCCAGAACTGAAATACCAGATTTCTCTTTAAATAGCTTGTGAAAGGAAGAAAAGTACAATAAGAAAAATACTAATGTGAATAATCAGTTCTTATTTGATTGTTTGTTCAAATGGCTAAAATTCCCCCATGATTTATAATTTGTAATATAACTTGGTCATATAACCAGATGAAATACAATAGATGCATACTATCAGTATGTGATTTTATTCTTTTCAAAAATAATATTCAATGTGCTACGTATCTTAAAAATTGAAACTGGCATCCTGAGTTGTTATGATCAGTTTTAGAGTTTATAAAGAAGATATTTGTAAAATGCTCCTACCATACATTGACTGTGAGCTAATGTCTGAGGACTTCTCTGTAAAAGCAGCTATACAGTCAATATGCCAGACAAAGCCATTGAGCTTAATTCTTAGTATTGTTTCACATCTTGAAATTGGTCCTCTGTATTTAGGGGAAAGAGACAGTTCTCTTCGTGCACTGTGAGATATATTGTCCATATATAGAGGTCTTGTGGGACTGACCCTTATCAAGTTTCCAAATGAAAATACAGTGGTGAATGTAACTTTATTCTTTCCTGGAAGCAAATATTTGCTACAGATTTCAGTGGCATCACTTCATGTGTTAATTAGCCACAAGGCAGTCCGTCTATTGTGATTATTGAGGAAAAGCAAAATGAGGATACTATTTGGTCCTTCATCAAAATATTACTTTTCTTAATCAACTATCAATTTAGCTTTTGAATTAGTAAAGATTATGCAGTTTAAACATGGCAGCAGCATATTTAAATAATGGTAAGGTCTGAGAAAGTATTTGGGATGGAATGATCTTTTCAAATTCTGAGCAAATCAGCACTTGGCAATGTGATATTGTTCTCTTGGTTTTGTGTCACCTTGGCCTATAAATGGAGTAGTATCAGAATGAGAGCTTAAAAGGCTCTTTTCAGAGAAGTAGAGCCAATTTTGCTATGAACAAGTCATTTAAAAACATTCTATATACTTTTCTAAATCCATTAAAAGAGATTTTTACTCTTATTGGATTTAAAAGATTAATAGTCTGTATCAGTGTAGATACACTTTTGAGATATTGTTGATGGTTCTTAGTCGTAACAGGATGAGGGGCAATGGGCAGAAAGTGAAAATTCTACAGGAGTTGTAGCTGAACAGCAAATTCTAGCTGACCATTAGAAAAGACTTCTTCACTATGGAAGTGGTTCAACAGTAAAAGAGATTGCCCGGGAAAAGTTGTGGCATCTCTGTCCTTGGAGATACTCAAAGCCTGTCTGGATACTATATTAGGCAACCTGCTCTAGTTGAGCCTGCTTGAGCAGGGTGGTTGGACCAGATGATCTCCAGAGCTACCTGCCAACCTCAGCTATTCTGCCATTCTGTTAAAGGAAGAAAACTCTATAGGTGATTTCATTTTGACTTTGGATTTGAACAAAATCTCTATACATATTCTCTTTTTGCATATTAATGTATACTCTTTCTGCTTCCTCAAATTCTTGTTAGAATTTTGTGTAAGAGAGGAGATAATGCTGCTAGGTATAAATATGTGCTTTTAATTAACTTTTCCCCTCCCTTTCTGATCTTTTCAGATTGTGAGGAAAAGAGTGCTGTCTGACAGCAGTGAAGACAGAGATACAGAAGAAGCTTTGAAAGAGTTTGACTTTTTGGTTACCTCAGATGAAGGTGATGGAGAATCAAGAAGTTCAGGAGATGGAACAGATTGGGGTAAGGCAATGTAATAGATTGTACCAGGAAGAAAAATACACGCTAAGCACAGAGTTGACTGATTGTCTTTTGTCAAGTTGGCAGCACTTTTTGAATATCCCTACACTAAATCCTTCACTGGTCGATTTGGCATAATATCCTCATTTTTCTGTATACTGCTTTTTTATTCAAAAATTCTGAGGTTTATGCTTCTACTCATCTTACCTTTTTTGTCTTTTAATGCAGCAGATAAAATTGGATTTTATGAGTAGAATTTCAGTGTGTTTTTTTTCAGTGATTCATGCTAAGGAAGGACTCTGATAAAGCTATATTTTATAATTACGAGCATGAAAGATATTTCATCCTTCTGCTTCCTCCCACTTTGATACAGAGAGTAATGTGAGTCATAAAGACTGAATTAGTTGTACTCTATTCATATGTTAGCAGTTGGGGCAGTATAATCTATAGTGTTGCTCAGATTTGCTTTTATAACTTAGCAAAGATATATGTATATTTAAGTCCTCTAGCCAAAACCAGAAAACAGTTTGGGAAATTTCTATGTCTTTGAGGTTAATGTCCTGCATTCCAGGTTGGCAGAATCCAGTTTACCTTGACCTAACTTCTCAGCATAAGCCCACTGTAAATTTTTGGTGGCAAATTGTTTCCTCCTGAAGCTGCTCTAGAAAGTCTTACATGTAAGAGAGCACAGAGGGGGCTATGGAAGAGGAATGGGAAATAATTAGTGTTTTCAGTGAAATTGAAACCTTGACAGACAAATTACTCATGATAGCTGTGATGCTCAGATTGGGTCACAGCTCTGAGTTCTGTATTTTACTGAAATTCAGTGAAGTGGACCTGAAATTATTGTTCAGTGTCGTGTAGCCTTTCTATTTAAAAGCTAGAATTTCAAAGTCTTTAGGTATAGCAGTCAGTGTTCTGTTCCCCAGATGCATTTAAGAATGTTATTCCTCAGTAAAATATGTTTTTTATGTTGTTCTAGTATTTCTTCCGTTTAAACCTGTATCTGTTTATTCTTGGCAAGTGCAGCTATTGCTCGTATTACTGAAATGTTAGTATGGCAACAGGAGCTTTGTGTTCTCACATAAATTCACACGTCCAATTTATTTTTACTTTCATTGACAGCTGAGTACAAATCAGCAAAAGTCTAACATTAAAATGATACTGTCATGGAAAGCAGTAGTTTTGTTTCTAGGAGCATTAAGACTTCTTTCTGAGTTATAACAATTGATGTTTTAAAATTATTTTTATTTCATAATCTATGTCTTTAATGACAGTGGTCTATGAAAATAATTTTCAAGGAGCTGTTATTATGAATCACTTATGTCAATTTGATGTAAGCAAAACTATTATGTAGAATAGGAGAGCGCAATACTGTTTATTGAGGATAAAAACTACCAGAGGAAGTCTTTGCTTCATTTTTGATTGTAGCAGTATTGATCGATCGTGATAGTCTAGCTTGCATTAGATTCCAAAGAGACTCAAAAGAGTTCAATTGCATTTTAACTGTAAAGTCCATTTGCAAGAGTTCAAGATGCACTTTATGAAATTGAAGGGACATGTGAGGGACATTCTTCATGTCCTATGTGACTTGAAGAAAGTATCCTGGGACATTCTATAGTAAATCAAGATATGGAGTAGTTTTCTAACAACAGTGTTACCTATTTTTTTTTTTTTTTTTTTTTTTTGGAGGAAGCAAAAAATTTCAACTTTTGTGGGAGGAAAAACATGATAAGAACTTCTAATGTGGTCACTGAGGTCACTGAAACGTGAACATCTCGAATTTCTCATCACACAATGTTTGATCATTAGTGATACTTAATTGGACATGAGTATTAAGAGGACATGACTTAGGCCACAGACTGTTTCTTCTCTTCTTTGATCTGAAAGAATGCTTCAAGACTTTGGGTCTTGAATTAATCTTTCACTCATGAGTATAGGATCATAAAGTATAACTTCAGGATTCAAAGGGATCTTCATCCATTCTAGTTTCCTGCTTAAGTGGGTCCATTTAGAGCAGGTTGTTCTGAGCTTTGTTCTTATCAAGTTTTCAGTATCTTCAAGAACGGAGAATTTGCAACATGCTGGGGCCCTCTTCCAGTGCAGCTTGTGCCTGTGGCTCTGACAGATTAGGTAGTTGCAGGCCACGGTAAGGTCCCTTTTTTGCGATTGTATGTTAAGGCTGACTAAACACGGTTCTCAGCCTTTCTGTGTACCCCATCTCCTCTAGCCTTTTTAACCATCTAGTGGCCCATCACTGGACTTTTACAATCACAATTATGCATATAACACTCCCCCATATAAGAAGTATGATACTGGATATAGTGCTGTGGTCTCACACTTATTGATACAGCCCAGCACATGGCTGGTCACTTTACCACAAAGCCACGTAGCTGACTCCTCTTCAGTCTCTTGTTGTGTAGGATCCCTTGCTGCATATTATTCTGAAGATAAGCTTATTGTTGTTTATAATGTTTATATTTTAGAAGGGCTAGAATAGCTTACAAATGTGCAAAACAAGATTTGTCCGAAGCATAAGGAGTTAATATTTAAAAGTTAAGTGCAATTTTGTGTCTTGTTCTTAAACAAAAAGCTAATGCATTTTAAAAATGCATAGCTCTAATGGTCATGAAAATAAATATTTGTAAGGATAAAAAAGTACTATCTCCCACTATTCACACACAAAGTATTTTTCTAAACTGCCTCAGAAGAGTCTTTCCGTATACAGAGAAAATATATTGGCAGGTTGAATTTCGGTAGTGCCCTGTGTTCAAAAAATCACTGAATACTATGTTCTTGGAAGAAAACTTCTTGTCTATGGCATGTTGCAGGGGAAGCAAATTAAGAGAGATAATTACAAAAAAAAATCTTATATATGTCTTATATTTTGATCTAGATCTTATGTCTGTGTAATTAGGCATGTTATCAGGTTGAGTGTGTTTTTTCAGAGAATAACAACTCAGGCTTTCACCTCTTTTGTGAAATTTCATGGCTTTAAAATTTTATTCAAAGTTTTGTGAAATGTGTACTATGTTTAGAAGTTATTAAATATACTGCTTCTTTGTAAATGACATCACAAAGACAGTGAAATCAAAATTTCAAATATAGTGTCACAGCACCCATATTTTAAAGTTAAGTTGAGCAATAATATAAATGCTACTTTTAGATATAATTCGTTCTCTGAAGAAAACAAAATACTGAGTAATATTTCCTGCTTTCTTGTAAAAGAAATGTTGCTTAAATTTGTGAATTTATATGTATTTGGTTATAGAGACTAGATGTAAGAAATTTTATCTCAAAAACTCTTTTAAGAAAATTCTGAGCAAATGAAAGTGGAATGCGAGTAGCAGGTTTACAGCTTTCACAAGCTTGGTGCTATTTCTGTCTGCTTAAACTAAAAGACAAATGCTATTGGCAGCAGCTGTTGCCTCCTTCAGTGGAGATCACATGGTGATATTATTGAAAAAGGATGTTTCATTTGTTTCACTTTGTTTAGAAAAGGAAGACCAGTGTCTCATGCCTGAAGCCTGGAATGTGGACCAGGGAGTAATAACCAAACTCAAGGAACAATACAAAAAGGAGCGCAAGGGGAAAAAGGGGGTGAAGAGTAAGTGGAAAACATTGCACCTTAAAATCATAAATCCCACGTCTTTCACACCCTTAATTCTATCTCTCTTTCAATGTTTTCCTAAAATTACTTACTCTTTTACTTTGCTGCTCCTGACTGCTTTCCTCTTCACCAGTTCTCAGGGGTTGAAATTAATGATAGTCAATCAAGTTACCTGATAAATAGCTGGATTAGATGAAACTTTTTCCAACTGGGTGTTGGATTAATTCAAAATGGTTGCTTTGAACGTGGCTAGTGCTTTTATTATGTAAAATGCATTGGTTTAATACTTCTATTCCACATTTTCACTTAGCGAATTTCAGAATCCTGTCTTAGTAAAAACGTGAGTTTCACAGGAGGCCGCTTGAAGCCTGATATGTAAATTAAAAGAAAAAAAAATGAAACATAAACTATCTTGAGCATCATATTAGATGGCAGAGGGAGAAAACAGGTTAATTTCTACCCCTGTTTATACTTAACATTCACAACATGGAAGTCATGCTCTCATCATAATTCCTTATGCAGGGCTCGAAATAGGAAATAACTCTGATCATCAGTTTATTTGCAAGTAAACACAGGATTTATTTATCAACTTCCTTATGTGTGGGATCAATCTTTAAAAAATCTGGGTATTTTTATCCAAACAAACAGCTATGATCAGTATCTGAAATACAGTTTCTAGCCCTGTATTATATTTTTTTATGTTTCTTGAAACATAAATCCATTTTGTAAAAGCAATGTTTTCAATTAAACCTTAAAAATCTTTCTGAACTCAGTGTTTAAAATGAAACTGTATTCACAACTATACCTCACACATTTAGTCATACTGAGAATTCATGTGTGAATGATGTAACTTAAAAATACTGCATGTAGCTCAATAAGAAATTGAGGGATATTTCTCCCTTTGTGGGAAGATGCTTATTAACACCAAGGAATTTCTCTCCTGCAGAGACATGCAGACCAATTCTCAGGATGTCAGATCCTCACATCACTGAGGCTGATTTTATTTTGTATTTAATTGATGTCAAATATGATAACCTACTGCTCAGCTGTTGGTTATGTTGCAGAAATTACAGTATCAAATACACAAACTAAACCTCCATTTTTTAAAAATAAATCATTATATACCTTAGTGAAATTCATCAAATGATAAGTGCAATATTTTTGTCATCATTTAAGTTATTTAAAGATGTTACAAGTCTGACAAGAAATTGAGCTGGTCAACAAGAGCATTAATGTTTCACAAAATCAATTCTAAATTCCTTTATAGTTAAGATAGAGAGTAGTAGATTTTCAATCCAAACTACTTTAGAATTTCCCGTCTGTGATTTTTAAAGCATGTGATGGGCTGTGTAGTGCCAGGGTAAATAGCTATAGAGTTAATTTAGAAGAAATACTTTAGTCAAGTTATTGAAATGATACCATTGGAGAGCTATCGTGTACACTTTATCTTTAATAAAATTATTATTTAATTGTTAATAGAGACCTAGATATTATTAGATTTTTTTATCGAATATTTATGAGAAAAATACCTGATGTAAGGCAAAATTAGACATCTAGTGTTCTTTCATGAAAATAAATGCTACTCAGTACATCTAGAGTACATTTTGGATGGAGGTTTAATCTTGGGACACCAAATCTTTGCCATAGTACAGAAATTAAGCATCTTTCCATGGACAAAGCATTGTTGGAAGGTCATCAGTGTAGAAAAATCAGGATGAATCACAGCCTTGTATCACCTATTCATGATATTGCACATAATGAAGAAGGAAGGAAGTCTGGGGAGAAAAAAAGGGACTAAATATTGTGACATTAAATGGTATGAAGTATGTTTTTATGATTTTAATATAATCATAAATGGTGTTTAGACACTGAACTGCTACTAAATAAAGTGCTGTGTTTTGTATAAAGCAGGTATTGTAGTAAAACAATCTTGCAAAATCTTACTTACTGTTTTCCTCAATCAAATAATATTTTCTGGCAGACAAATTAAATACCTTTCAGTTTATTAATCATTATTATGGTTAGGGTGAACAAAGCAGAGTTTGCAACTGCATTAGTAAACTTGTGATTTTGCAAGGCTGTAGTAAACACTCCTGTGAATTAGTTTAATAAGAGCATACAGATATTAGTATACACTTCTGTCTTAAAGCTGCTTGAAAATAGCTGTATTATTTACTGGTCTAGGAAAAACCATAATGGACTATGGGTAAGACATTTTCCCATTCTTAATTAAACTTACAACAGGAAAAACTACCGAAGATATGTTTCAGCCTCAATCCTATATAAAACAGTCAAAACAGGGATGTGGGAAAATGATGGAGCAAAGTACAGGTAAGTGTCAAGAAGGGCATGGGTCTTCACCATATGTAGCTTCAGGAAGTAGGCCAGTGAATCCAATTAAAATAACTATTTTTTTTTTTTTTTAGATTATGTAGTTCCACAATACAACGCTACTGCACAAATAAATTTAAAATCATGTTATAAAAGTATGCTTCACAAACTGTCTAATACACAAATTTAAAAATATTCACAAATATTTGCACTTGATTGGAAAAGTAGATATTTTAATAATCATTTTGATACCATGACTCAATTGGAGACATCCTTCAGCTTTCCATGGAAATAGCAGTATTAGTTTATAAATGTGGGGAAAATTGTACATTCACAATTCTCAGTTGCCTCCATCACTTTCTTTTCAAGAAATTCATTTCATGCTGGATGATTAGTTACTGCCAAAAGTAGGTGCTCACTAGTTTTTCTGTGGTAATCTTATACTACAAGGAAGGATCCATTGTTGCATGTGCTGCTGTAGCATATTTGATGTGATGAGTAGAATTGTTTTGAATTATGCATAAACCATTTCACTTTTTGTCTCTCTGGTTAGGGCCCAACAGGTCAAAGCTGCAAGATATGCTTGCAAACTTGAGGGATGTTGATGATCTCCCTTCATTACAGCCATCTGTTGCGCCCTCTTCCAGACCCAGTAGCTCAAGGCTCATTGAACACGAGATAAACAGGACAGATGAAGGCAAGTATTTGAAATGTACATACGCCCTTTTAAAGTTTAGTTGTTTATAGCTGCAGCTGCTTAAAGAATTTCCTCTAAGACTTTCACAGCAGGTTTGCAAATGATGATTGTTATCTGTTCTATCTAAATGGGATAAACAGCATTTCCATTCCTCCCCTCCAGTTGTTACTGGAAAAGAAAAGACATCTAGGCAAAGCTCTGACGGAATGCTTTGGAGCCAGCAGAAAAGACTTCCTTAGTCTTGGTGGCTTTATTATATATAATAAGCATCTGAAGTTGCTTACCTGTGTTCATGCTCAGGTGTGTTGGAGTCAGGTGTGGAACATAATCTCTCAGGACATGAAACTGTTTGTTTTCCTCTCCATGCACATAATACAATTTGTGTTTGTATATAGCTGTATGTGTGTGAATGTGTATATAGGAATAGGCATGGGTATATATGTATTTTTTTTTAATATACTAAAGTAGAAAGATAAAGAACTCTTCAAGTAAATGTGCAGGTGACTAGGTTTAGCTTGTAATTGCATATGGAGACTCTATCTGGGATCTTACAGAAGAATTTATACAGTTTGTCCATCTATTTATTTCTCTAATCTGTTCCAAATGTTCTTGTAGTAGCTAAGTTCAAGTATGGAAGCTATCCCTCTTCACAGTACTTTGCCTCAAGTGTGGCATGTGATCCCTTACCTTCATTAACATTACCTCTAAGTTGCAGCTTCATATATCTGATAACCTTTTTACATGCCTTAATATGTAGTATAATGAAATTAACATATTAGGATATATTGATTTGTAAAAGACTATATCATACACTTTTTATTTAAATGGTAAATATGTCATTACAAGAATGAGCAAACCACAGAGGTGGCTTAGCAGTCTTTCAGTGAGTGTGAAAAAAGTAGATCTGCCAAAAATAATCAAGATGCACAAAAAACCCTGGCATGGGCATAGCTGCTAAAGATCTCAGTTGTTCTACTTTCTACATGCTCAGTGATTTTGTTTTATGAAAGGATGGGGTAACTTAGCAACACTTAGAAAAGTGAAGGAATTTTTTGTTGAATGTTTGCTTTCCAACTTTTTTCACGTGTGCTAGGAGCCATAATGGCAGAGCTTTATTTTCATGTCCTTTCAAGTGTGTGTTTTTAATTCAGAAACTCAAATGGGCAGAAAAACAAAAGAGGACAGTTAATTTTTATTAGGCTGCGTTCAGTATTACAAGCTGCTAGTTGCGTATTCCTTTATAAATCTGAGACCTTCTGATATTTTTGGCATCCAAATCTTGTTATCCTACTAGCATTTCTAATTTGATGTTAAATTCTTCAGAATACAGTAATTTGTGGGTAGCATTAACAGCAGTGCCATATATATTGTGTTGAATAGACTATTGCAGAACAAATTCAAGGGGGAGAGAAAAGTAGTTTATACCCTGTCAGGGTATGAAGGATTTGTGACTAGTTCCTAATCACCCTGCTTCCCAATTGAGAACTAACCAAGCAGCGGAGCTTTGAAAGGTGTCATGAAAACCTTTAACTTGTTTGTGAAAGGTAGCAAAGAGCAAACAGGGCATTTTTAGAGAGATTTGAGTGAGGAATGGAAAGACCTTGAAGATGAGCTTACTGCATAAGCTAGAGAGCACTCCGTGGACTAGAGAGGAACCGAGTAACATACTAAATCCAAAGCACTACGAAGGAGGAGCAAGAAGCCTGAATAGATCAGGCTTTTCGTTGCAAGCTGTAGTTTGTTTTGTCTGAACTTAGTGTTTATGCCATTAAACTAAACATTTTGAGAATAAGATGTTGTTTTCTCTCTCCCTGGCAGCAATAGTATTTGTAAATGCTTGTGTTTGCAATGAAACTAAAAATAAAAGATAAATTGCAATTTATTGAAGAACAGTTGCAACTTTACAAGTGTATAAAATCGAGTAGGATCTGCTATGCTCAAGGATAACATGTTTTGGTGTGTTCAGCACATCTTTTGTGATGTGTGACTATATTCTTAGAGAGTTGTAGTAGATAGCAGTTGGTAATGGCACAGCTCTTTCCAGCTGCATTGCATAAGGAGACTCTGCATCGAATAGTGGATAATCAATGCTCCCTGTTGTAGTATTGTGGCCTTCCAGCTGCAGTCAATCTACTGTCAAGTATGATTCAGCATATGACAGTGGCTGGTGCTCATGTATGTGTGCTGTGTAGCACCTGTAAGCTAGTGAGCTTTGGTGCTGCTAAGAACAAGATGTGCAATTCAGTGCTGGCTAACCTGCTGGATAGTTAAACTCGTATTGGAAGCAGCAATGGATTCTCTGCTTCCAGTCATACTGCTAGGTTGGAATGCGTGTAAACAAACCTTATAGTGGGCATGCTTTGGGATACATGTGTGTGCTCTGTATGTGTTGCTCCCCCTCACTATTCTTGTGTACCTTTTTTTTGCTGCTGCTTCAGAGTCTTGTGTATTTAATAGGGGAGCTGGGGAAGAGCTTGAGTTTGTTTCTTTTGTATTGTTCATATCTGAATGAAAGCACAGTCCTGTGGCTATTTGTGTTTATTGTCCTGAATTATACAGAATTCAGGTGCAAATATGTTCAGAGGGCACCATTTCTTGGGAGGAAAGGGGCAAGCAACCTTGTCGATTTTTTTTTTTTTTTTTCCTGCATCCTTTTATATCTTTTTGTCCCCAGCTGTGTGTAAAAGTGTTCAGTATTTTGGAAAGTAGGTAATATGCTTTTGTTAATCAACATGTTATAAATCTGTGTTTTTCTTTGTTTCTTTTTGTTTCTTTTCTTGCAGTGGAAGCGTTAACATTCCCTCCTTCTTCAGGAAAATCTTTCATTATGGGAACAGATGAAGCCCTTGAGAATGAACTGGGTCTCGGGGAGCTTGCAGGCCTTACAGTTGCCAATGAAGCAGATTCACTGACTTACGATGTAAGTGGTTATTAATAGCAATTCAAGGTCCTACCATCTCTTCGTGCTGAAGGCAGATGGCAGTTCCATCCATGGAGACTCAGCAGAAAAATTTCTCATGTTTAAAATTATGCTGCCAAATAATACAGCAATTTTTTCTTGAAATATCTGTGTTCTCCCTATGCAGCAGCCTTCAAGCTGTCTTCAAGCCTCCCTCCTACAGTTCTTCACATGCTGTTTCATTCAAGTAGTTGAAAGCTGAAAGTAACTGCAACTGGTGGTAGTGATACAGGGACACTCTGTACCCAATGATGGAGTTGGGTTACACACCAGGAGCAGCATGGCCAGGAGCTTGAAGGAAGCTGATGTCTTCTCTCCTTGTGAGGCCATACTTACATCCAGTTTTGGGTCCCTCCTCTTCAAGAGGGTTGTGGAAAACCGGGAGAAGTTGAGAGAGTTTGATTTTCCTACTCTCATATAGGCTAAGAGGTACCAGAATAGCAACCTATAAGTATTGGCAAAGGGTTTTTACAGGGACGACAGAGTCAAACCCCAGTAGTGTCAGACAAGTCAGCAAGGGGCAATGGTCATAAATTGTGGCTTGGGAGATCAGCCTGGCTTGGGCATTATGAAGAAACACTGTTTAAAAGAGTGATGCAGCACTGAAGCAAGTTAGCTACAGAGCATGTGGAATTCCTGTCCTTGAAGGTATTTAAGACTTGGCTAGGAAAAGCTGTGTCTGACTTCCTCTGGTGGTTTTGATGGTGTAATTTCAAGTGGGAGGCTGAACTGGTTGTCTTCAAGGAGGAAGCCAGCATTTGTATGACTGTGTGCAGCACAGCACTCAGGTTAATATATATATATTGCTGCCTTGTATTTCACTTTTCATGGAACAGTTTCTTAGAATTGCTTCTTTGTAGCCATATGCAATTTCAGTGGTTTTGCAAAAAGATACTTTGAATATTACTTTAATCAGTTTTTCCTTTATAATCCATGAACTTCAGATGAACCTTACCTCTGAGTGCAGCTCTGTCGAGGTTGCGGCAATTCAGAAATGACTGAGTATTGCATGTTGGAGAGGAATGTAATCCTTCAGCAACAAGACTCTTTCTAAGTAGTCACTGTCTGGAATTTTACCATCATAAATCAAGGCTGCACATCTATGAATGATACTGCAGAGGCATGTGTGTGACTCTGTGTGAATCATCACAATTACAATGAACGTGCCTGATTTTAAATTTAGTATCTTAGTTTTTATCTCCTAGTTTGGTCTTAGCACGATTTTATTGTTGTTGTTGACCTTGCCCAATGCTGTCTCCAAAAAGATGATAATACAAATTCCACTTCTCCAGTTGCACATGAAATTTTGACTGAATTTTTACATTTAGAGTGAAGACAAACCTAATTTATCTGTACAAAATCTCACTGTTTTCATTAGTTGACTTCATCATTCCAGTCTCCATAAAATCTCTAGTGTTGTTTGCCCATTTCTGCACATCTTGAAGCACCAGCTTTCATTTATGTAAACTAGCATTTCTTTATGCCCCTTCCTCTATGGATGGGAGTATTAACTTCTGTTTGTTCACTGATTAAATGCCTTTATAAATCCAGTCACTGTGATCAGGAATTCAGAGTCATTCTTTCTACATTCCTTATCTTTTCTAATGTTGACAACTTCAAAAAATCGTATTTGATAAACTGCTCTCCCTTGTTGCTCTAATCTTTATGGAAGCAGAATAAATGATTTTTCTGCTTCCAAGATACATGGAAATGATCAAAATCCATTGAAAGTTTAGCTTTGAAATAATATAGTCTGTATGTGCTCTGGAGTACCTGATACCTTTTTCAGATGTCAAATGTGAATCGGCTATTTAGGAGGATTTAAGTGTTGATTTTGGAGAATGATGATGCAAATATTTCATTTGGATCAATTATGTGTTCTTAAAAATTAAGGGGGTTGAAAAGGTCTTAAATGTGCGTTGCTTTCTCCCACAGAATGGGAATATTAGGCTGTTTCGTTTCATAGTTCATATACATTGGGCAGTCTTTAAAGAACGATTTTGATTAGTGTAGATTATTAATGTATAACTTAAAAGAGATTCTTTTCTACTTTTGTGTATCTGTTCTTGGAATTTTGATGTGGAGTTTGCAGTAGGCTTTTGCTTGTTTGCTTACAGCTTTGATCAACAAAAGTATCCATAGTGTTACCTGTATATTGTAGCTCTTCTGGAATTGCCAAGTGATTTATATAATATAGAGTAAAACACCTGCAGACAGCATTGCTGTGACTGTCAAATACTAACAGCACCAGATCAAGTACTAGCTTTGGGGTGCAACCTCTCCCCTACCTTGGAAAATGAACAAACCAACCGATTTTCAGACCTCTGAATAGCTCACTCTGATGTTTTGGTGGAGAGAGAAAAAAGGAATCTAGCTATTTTGTTCTTTCCTAACTTGTCAACCGACAGTATCCTCCAACTTCTTTCTAATTTTTAAACAATTCTCTGAGATGCCTTTGGAAATGCATTTTTGAATGGATGAAAAATAAAATGAGAAAACTATCCTGTCAAAATTGGTGTATGCTGTTAGGGTGTCAGATGTAGCTAGTGAGTCTGAGAGATGGGACACAAGCCCCGTGTTTCTGCCACGGGCAGCTGGGATTCCCTCAGTTACCCAAGTTGCTGTTAGATTAGATGTTGAGGCAACTGAATTCTGCTCCAGATCCGTATCATTACTGTGCACATGTTGTACCCCTTTTTGCTGAGACATTCTTGGCCAATCTCCAAAAAATTTGGCAGAGCTGCAAATTTACAGGCCTGCACCTTGCACTAGCATGAGCCAGCGGAGCTCTGTAAGCTGGCAAAGAAGCTGAGCTGACCAGCTGAGCAGACGGTGCTTCGTTACTGAGAAGTACAATGAGACTGAGCCCTGCTGCTTGTTATGCCTCATTTCTTATTTTTTGGGTGTGAAGGGAAGCAAGCAAGTAACAAAATACAAGAAAAGGTACTTTTAAACCTGTTGTACCTTGCAAAAATATCCAAAATAAAGTATAGATTTCCCAAGTGGCTCAAAACAGCTCTCTCTCCTTTGTGATCAATTAATATTAAAATATTAAAGTATTTGGAGTTATCTGGAGCTTTCAATATAATAAAATCATCAGTATTTGAATTCATTTTTCATATTAGTGCTTATTTAACATAGACTATTTGCAGTGATTATGGCATGGTAAAATTAATCTTGGCTATGAGGATTGGCAAAGTCTAAGAAAGTCTGCACAGTGTTTTATGTGAATATTCATTTAGGGAAACCCTGCTGAAATAACTGTTATTTCTTAAGGCCTTTCTTTTAGTTCTCTTAAAAATGCTATTATTGCCAAATAGTTGCTTCTGTATATATGATAGTTATTTGCTAGTTACACGGCTGAGGTGTGTAACTTTCTCTATTTTCTTATACTGCATTATCCCAAAGCTTGTACTGCTTCAGGAGAAGGAGGGTTAGATTGTGTTCGTTTTTACCCTCTAGGCATTTTTCTTTGATCTTTACTTAAGAAACTCCCATGTCAGTATTATTTCAGACATTTATGGAACTCAGCTTGGTTAAGTCAGGCCTAGTATTAATGAACGAACCAGTAGTAGTTGAGCTTCAAATCCCAACCTGTGTTTATAGTGGTATCAGTCAGGAAAGTTATTTTTCAGTTTTCAAATTAGTGAACTTAACAGAAATGCAGTGTATTCAGATTTTCACAGAACTGATTATTGTGAAGATGTGCTTGCTATTTGTGTTGTTTTGTTTCTTTGTTTGTTTTGTGGAGTGTTTTCATATCCATTTTGAACTGGCTAATCAAAGTCAAATGAACTGTTGCTGAAGAACAGGTTGTTTTTGAAAAATGGATGAGGTGATTTGGCATTTGGAAATGTTGAAGCCAGACTTTGATTTTGGCCTTTCTTGTTGACATCCACATTAAATATGATTTTATTTTTTTATATTATTTTAACAGATAGCAAACAATAAGGATGCCTTGAGAAAGACTTGGAACCCAAAATTCACTTTAAGAAGTCATTTTGATGGAATAAGAGGTCTGGCTTTTCATCCAGTTGAACCAGTCTTAATAACAGCTTCAGAGGACCATACATTAAAAATGTGGAATTTACAAAAAACAGCTCCAGCAAAAAAGTAAGACCTTTCATTTCCTTTGTTTCTAAAATACATTTTTATTCATTATTTATGGAAATAAAATTATAGACACAGCTGCTTCTACCATTCCTTAGAGTTAATGGCAATTGTTCTTGGACTTCAAGAGTTCAGAAACTAGCTGTTAAAAAAGAATGGAGACTTATAAAGAGTGCCAAGAAAAAAGCCATGCAAGTTCATGAGCACTTTTTCATTTTCAAAGACAGAAGTGATTCACTTTTGTATTTTTCTTGTAGCTAACATGTCTTGATAGCTTACTAGTGGAAATATTTTGACATGGGCTGTTTTAGATTAGTGTGCTTGCCTGCATGTAACACATACGAGACGATATACAAAGGGACAATATAACAACACGTCTGACCACGTTTGAATTTGTGTATCTATACACGCGCACCCAGGCGTGCCTGTCCACATGCAGATGCAGTCATGGACTGGCATGATCCTCCGTACGCTCTCTCCTTTGTTTTGCTGAGCACTTCCAGAAATGGGAGTGTGTGTGTGTGTATATATATATATATTTTTTTTTTTTTTAAGGAGAAGGGACAAAACATGGCCTTCATGCAGGCCACTATAGGCATCCCCCCAGTTGGTTAAGTTTAGATTAAGGGTTTTGAGACTGTAGTACAATTTTGGTATAAAGCCAAAGGGTCATAAGCTCCCTGTTCCCTGCTGGAGGAAATTAATTGCTCTTAGTGATATTTCCTCAAATACTGGTGACAACTCCGCTTCACAATTGACTGCTTTGACTTGAAGAGTACAGAAACTACCTGTTAAAGGATGGAGTAGGATGGAGGGCTCGTGTACAGCTTGCGTTTTCTTTTTAAACAAGAAAATAAATCCTGTTATATTTTGAAAGAATACAAAAAATTACTAGTTATGTGAAAAATCATGGGGGAGGGAGTTGTGGGAGGACTTTAGAAGAGCTGACTAGAAAGAATGTAGCGATATTTTGGCACATTTTCATAAAATATTTCTAGGAATGTTGCATAAGGTCAAATACATGTTAAAGTCTTCCTGTGCTTCGTTTAGGAGTGCTTCTCTTGATGTAGAGCCAATATATACATTCAGAGCGCATAAGTGAGTATTTGCTAAGAATATTGTCTTTCTTAAAATAAGAAAAGTAAGATTTTAAACAGACCTTTTTTTTCATTAGTTTCCAGCATGTCAACCAGTAATTTTCATGTAGTGTGCTTACTTCCTACTTTATTTATCTTAAACATCTGCATGTGCTGAGTTCCCTTCTGCATAACTATTTACATCTAGAGCTAGGTAAATCACCATTTAAAAAAAACAAAACTACAGATTAAATGGTTCAAATGTGATCAGCTTTTCTGTTCGTCATTTCAGCTCTTGTCTTTTGTTCAGTATATTCATCTATACAATGAAGTTCTTTTGAGTGAATTCAAATCTACTGAATGCTTTTCTTGAAAGAGTTGTAGATTTTCAAAAAGAGAGAAAAACTTTTTAAAGTAACAAAGATTATATTTTGTAAGTGTTTATAAGTATGACACTGTTCATTTTTCAAGTGCTTAACAATTAAATTCTTCTGAATGTAAATTACATTACAGAACATTGTGGAGGTTTTTTTATGGGATGTCTTGTATGATCTGAAATAGACAGAATTTTTATTGCAGCGAGTGAATTGCATTTAGTAAGAAAGTGTGAAGATTGGGTTATCTTTTTTTTTTTCTCCATTTAGTCAATGAAAACATTAATAGTCAACCTGTTTTTTGTGGGTTTTATTCCAGTGGACCTGTACTTTGTGTGGTAATGAGCAGCAATGGTGAGCAGTGTTACAGCGGGGGAACTGATGGCCTCATCCATGGCTGGAATACAACCAACCCAAACATCGACCCCTATGACTCTTATGGTAAATTGCTGGTGGACATAGCAGTAAATTGACACATCTAGACACTGTTGTGTGGCTAAAAATTTATAATTTCTAGGAAATTCTTCTTTGAGAATTTAAGAGAGAAAATGGAATATTGGTTTCAGATAGTACAAGTAAATTTTTGTTTTAACAGTGGTTGATGAGAAGGTCAACTTGATGCTTTCATAAAAGGAGCCTTGATCTCATCAAATTTTGAGCAACAGCTGGGTTGAAAAAGTACTGGCCCTAAGCTTTGGCCAGTACAGCAAATATCTATTTTAATGTTCTTTTCTTTTAGAAATTGATGTGAATCTGAGATAAAAAGAGATTGTATCATCTGAGACCAAAGATGTTAATATTGTTGGCAAGCTGCCAGTTCAGCAAGTTTTTCCAAATCTGACTGGATGTCAGCCTTGCGTCTGTGTTTTAAAGCATTCCTAACTTCTCAGAGCTGATCGGCCTCAAAGCTGACTTTGAGAGAAAGAGACTCTTCTGGCATTAATAGCTGCTTGAGATTTGGTTTAGAAGTTGAAGTCCATGTTGCTGACTAGCTTGATGTGGTCCCTTTTGCTGAAACTCGGTTTTGCAAATTAGTTTGCAAATTGGATAAACTGAAGCCAGATAAGCTGATGAAATTCAGTCATCTTCACACCAGGATATCTACTGGTTTTGCTTTATGGGCGGGCTTATTAATGCTGGCCCATCAACAGAGACCAGAAGGCAACTACTGATGTAACTTAGATTTTATTTTGAAATGTGAATTGTTGTGATTCTCTTCACAGATCCTTCTGTTCTAAGAGGTGCTTTTGTCGGCCATACGGATGCTGTGTGGGGTCTGGTGTACAGTGGAGCTCACCAGCGTTTGCTGTCCTGCTCCGCAGACGGCACCATACGTTTATGGAAAGCTACAGAAATTGCTCCGGCTCTTAATATATTTAATGATAATCAAGGTACAGAAAGCATCCTTAAAGTTTATTAGTGTCTGTGTTCAGACTGCCATAATTTTGTCCACTGAATAGAAAACTTTATTGTCTGTTTTGTTATATCTGTATGATTATTTTTGGTAGAGTGAAGTTTGGTTCCCTTCTCCTGTGATACCAGTTGAATAGATACCTGTACACAGGAGAAGAGTCACAAATATATAATAGTCAACTCTTGCATCTTACCTGGTGCTACTTTCAGAGCCACAGAGGGTGATGCTTCTACTCTGCAGTATAGGTTGCCTCTAAGTTTCTATTAGGCCTTTGCTTCTGGTTGGCCCAGAATGAAAATCCCCTTCCTCCTTCTTAGTGCTTTGGAATAGACAGTGATTAGATCCAGGCCTGGGTAATAATATGTTTTCAGATTAGATTCCTTATGCTTTTAAACCAGTAGTCCTGGTTCAAATTCAGATTTTTTTGTGTTAACTAAAAGGCATCAATCTGATCATCCTAAGAGCCGCTAATTGAAAGCAAAACAAACAAACAAAAAAACAATAAAAAACCCTTAGTCCTTTGGATTTAGTTACTGAAATGTGTCATGCTCAGACCAAAATCTCATTGTTTACAGCCTCGTTTCTTAAAACTTGTGTTTCAGTAAATGCACTAGAATGAGCCCATTAACTGCTAAATTCTTGCAGAATTGATCATTCTAAAGGTAACTTATTAACTGAGGCAGTTGCATTGCTCTTCAGAACAATTTCAAGGCTAAATAAACTTCTATGTAACCGAACTGACTTAGTGAATTATAGTGTAAATCAGTGATCAGATATGTTGGGACAGTTTCTTCTTAGTTAAAGCAAGCCAGAAATGTTTCATGTAGTTTAGTTCTGGCAGAACAGTGTCTCCAAAGGTCTGCAGAGTTCTCTCAGAAATCAGAATCGTTTCCTGCCAGCCTGCTTGCCTGTCTACTTTGACGCCTTCCTTTGAAGCAGAGTTATTTCTGTTTGAAATTGTTAAATTAAGGGGACTGAAGGGGAGAGGCCTCACATAGCTGTCTGTTTTCATGTGTTGTTTCAAACTGCAATGAAATCCAGTTGTGAAATTCCAAGATCCTCCTTTAAAACTCAGTTTTCCCTATGGCTTATTGCAAAGCTTGGAGAAAAAAAAAGAGAAGGAAAAAAACCTCTTTAAAATACTCTACAGCTGTCAATTAAATCCTCTAAGTTAATCTTTGTAGATTTACCAGGATAAGTGGACAGGGCAGCGGCACCCCAGTGCTTTTTAACCTTACTGGAGGATCTATTGACAAGTACCATCACTCAGGAGCACACAGGCAGTATGTCCAAGGTCCTTCTCTTGGAAATTTTAGGTTGAGAGAGATGCAGTGATGATATTCCTGCATTAACCTTCAGTGTCCCACTCTGTACATAGTCCTTTGCCTCCTTCTGCTAACATCTGCTGAGACAGTGTAAAGAGGAGAGCAGGTATATTACTGCTATGGGCAGGTCGGAAGAAATTTTGTGTATGAGTTGATAATTTACATAGATAACTTCCCAAGCTGACAGTATCAGCATATAAATTTGCAACTGACAACATTAGGGGATTACTAGTAACTTTTGTGATTTACAATAGTAACTTTAATCACCTGTCTTGTGATTTTATTTATTTATTTATTTATTTTTTACTACAGTCATTTCAAGTCTTCTTGCTTGATGCAGTGGAGATTTGATTGAGAAGTGGTCTTAAAGCTGAAAGAAGGAAAAGAGGGGTGGTGGGTTTTACTTTCCAGTAGATTTCAGAGTATACCTTTGTCCTACCTCCAGTTCCAGGTACAATGTCTTAGCATATCAAAGAAATAGGATAAAAGTAGTGATCAAGCAGACAGTCGAGATTGTTGGTATAATGTAGATTTAATTTTTTTTTTTTAAGGTCAAATTAAGTTTTTCTTTCCTGAAGATGACCTTTATGAAAACAAAGTACTTTATTTGTTTGTGTGTTTGTTTTGATTAAATCATGCAGAAGTGTTTTCTAAATTGTTTTCTAGAACTGGGAATCCCTTCATCAGTAGATCTTGTGAGCAGTGACCCAAGCCTCATGGTAGCATCATTTAACAGTGGGCACACAAGCATTTTTAACATGGAGACACAGCAACGAATTCTTACCCTGGAGTCTGGAGTCGATACTAGTACGTATCAAAAAAACCTCAAAAAACTCTTGCTTAAGATCAGCAACTGTTAATGGTCATTTAAGTGCTTTCAAAATAATAGGCAGAGACTGTAATGGTAGCTAACGTTAGGAATCACATTATAATCTGCATTTTAAGTTGTTATTTCTGTACCAGACCTTATGGGCGCTTCAGCAGCAGAAGGATGCACATACTGATGACAAAAGGTAGAAGAAGAAACCATACACTGTGTGAATTATTCTTTTATATTGTATGTGTGCAGTCTTTTAGTCTTTTTTTTTTAAACATTACTTTTTATTATTATTATTATTATTATTTTTATTTTTATTTTTATTACATAAGGTACCTAAAGAAATACACTGCAGAACTTCTGTTTCTATATAAAATAAAGGTTATAGATCTTTGGTATGGACCTTGTTCTTTTCGGATTTTAAAACTGAGAATAGCCAGCTTTGATAGTTTCATGTGCTGTAAGGGAATACTTCTAGGTGTTTTTAGTGATTTACGTTTTTAGGTGTCCTTTGGATGCTGACACTACATGTAGGTTCCATTTTTCTGAGGAAGATATAAAATGGAAGTTTTGATCATCTGTGTAGCAAGTGATCGTTAGTGGTATTTTACTTAATTTGGAAAAATTTTGAATAGTTGATGTTGAGTGTCCTTTGGCTGCAGTTTGACTAAATACAATTACTTGTTTCGTGTGGGAGTTTATTGTATTTTGATCTGGGAATGGACATCTGTGTTTTCTCTGCTAATCTGTCCCTCTTAAGAGCACACTTGCATTAGTCTGTGCATTGAGGCAGTGCTTGCATTTCTAATCAAAACATGAAGCACCAAAAATAATTTCCTAGTTCCTGCTTTGAGTAGTAGTAGTTAAGGGCAGGATAGAGACTTCAATCTTAATATTTCAAGATGCCTTAAGGCTAGAAAAAAATGATGCTACTGTGACTAGACTAGATTCCCTTCCCTACAAGAAGAATCTTAATCTCTGTGTATCGAGTGATTGAAGATTTTTGATGGTGGTGGTGTCTATGTGGTGGTTAAAGTGGGGTATCCTGTTCCCTTCCAAAACATACTGTCGCCTTTGATTTGCCATTCTTAAGTGACACATTTTCTAAAAGTGTGGACCTTGTTTCTGTTTACACTGATACATATGGTTAACGTATCAGTGTGTGTGTGTAATTTGAAAAGTATTTTAGAGCAAAAATTTATCTGAAGTGTTAGTTGAATTTATGTTATGTAAAGTTAAGAATTGTATTACTAATAAGAATGATGACACGTTTATTTCATAGTAGCAATCTTTCAAAGGACTTAGTAATTCATATGTTGATATACATGTTTTTTTTTTTCTTTTATCTTTTTTTTTTCCTTAGCAATCAGTTCTTCCTGTCAGATAAACAGAGTCATCAGCCACCCAACTCTTCCAATTAGTATCACTGCTCATGAGGACAGACACATCAAATTCTATGACAACAATACAGGTAGGTATTTTCCCAACGTCCAGTAGTCTTAGCAGTTGTATAAAGTAAAACAAGAACAATTTCTTTGTGATCAGTTATTATTTACATAAATCCTGAGCAATGTTTAGAGGTGGGTTTCCTCTGATAGAGGAATAGTGTTTCATGAGTAGACACAGAAGATGGCCATTCCATATAAAGGAATGTTTGATTGGAATCGAGTATCAATCTGTTTTGATTTTGGGGAATCTTGAGGATATTCAATTTACGACTTCTTTACTTCCAGGCCACACTATATTTAAAATTAAGAACTTCCAGTATTCTTGTTGATTGTGTGTCACTACCCTGATTTGTGTTAAATGAGAAGAGGTCTAAGGACCCAATGGAAGTTGAGGAAAAAAGCTAAAAATAGCTGGTTTGTATAATGTAACTCAGAAATAGTAGAGGAAATGCATTTACATTTTGTCTATTTGGTCCTTAATTTGTTATTTTTAATATTAAGTCATTACTGTAATAGGACATTGATTCTGTGTTGATTAAATATATCACTTTAATCACTTAAGAGGCAAAAACGCAAAGGGCCTGCGGACAGCAGCACCAGGGCGGTTGTGTACACGCAGTGTAGGGGCTAATAAAGCTGGTAATATTAGTACTGTCCCTCTCCTTAGATAGTAAACGTTGTAAGAATGATTTCTTGCATGATAATATTTGACTGTGAGACAAGAGTTTGTATTTATAGTAAGGTAGGCTGAGGAAAGCAAAAAATACAGATAATTAAGTGCAGAGAGATAATATGAATCTTTCTCTCTCTCTCTCTCTCTTATTTATTTATTTTTTCTTAAGGAAAACTGATCCATTCCATGGTAGCTCATTTAGATGCAGTTACAAGTTTAGCTGTTGATCCCAATGGCTTGTATTTGATGTCTGGCAGTAAGTATATTAAACTTCATTATTTTCCTTTCTCATAATGGTGGTAAACTTGAGAATTATAACAAAACTTTTTTTTTTTTTTTTTCCTCTTTAGGTCATGACTGTTCAATTCGCTTGTGGAATCTTGAAAGTAAGACCTGCATCCAGGAATTTACTGCTCATCGCAAGAAATTTGATGAATCCATACACGATGTGGCATTCCACCCATCCAAATGCTATATTGCCAGTGCAGGAGCAGATGCTCTGGCTAAAGTGTTTGTATGACAGAGTGCTTCCCTTTCAACTCTAGCTTGTATATATTTAACCAGCTGCACAAAAGAGAAGAAGAGGGCAAGAGTCTCCTTACCCTGCCCTATAATTCAGAGAATGTTTGTAAGTGTTTAGTTTTTGCAGGGTGCTCTTTTCTAAATTGAGGTTTGTTCTGGTTTCTGTGAGCTCAGCTGGTGCTGAGAGCTTGGAAACTCTCAGTTTCAAGTAGTTCAAAACAAAAGAAGCGCTTTTGTTTCAGAGGGTGTGAGTTTTCGTCCAGGCAGGCCTTGGGGGAAACTTAGGTCTATGTATTCTCTATTAATAAAATGGGATACTGGAAAGGAATGGTCCAGTTGCTTCAGGGAGCGGGAAAAGAGGGAAACTTCCCGGGATGCTTCTCATGGGGGAATGTTAATATGCTTAAAATTAAATCACCTGGAAAACGTTCAGTTCACATGCTCATTACTGTGCCATGTGAGAGACTCTTTGTCATCTCTTTGGTATTAATAAGTAGATAGTGTTCAGAGAGCAGTAGCTGATAGTTAATCTCAGTCACGTGGCTGTTAGCCTAAGATACATGTGGTAGAGGAAAACAAATTACTAACAAAAACTAAAATACAGAAAAGTTTTGTTACATCTTTTATGTTATACAGCAAATATTTAGTTTGCAAAAAAGTTATATAATTTTTTTAATGACTGTATTAGCATGTGGCTAGAAGCTGAGCCTTTAGTCTAGTCACAATTAACAACAGACTGAAGCAGTCTGTATATACTGTAGTAGCAGATTAACTTATTCAGATTTATAATACTGTTTATTCTTGGAGGTCTGGCACAAGAAATTGTCACACAACTTTCCAAAGAAACTTGCTTAGAATTTAATTATCAGATGTTCATCTCTTCTTTCTGTTCCTGCTAAACAAAAAAACAAATAGGAGGAGGGAAAAAAAGCGTCATTCAGGGCATTAAGCGTAAGAGTGAAATACTTTAGTTCATTTGAAGATAAAAACTATACCTGTTACTCTTGTGAGTTCAGTTGCTGTAACAGATATCCATACAAAGTTCCACCAAAGTTCTGTTTCTAGAGATATTTCCTAACTTTAACATTGTGGAACTTTTAAACATGTTGTGCCAATGATCAGGTTATGTGAAGAATGAGTGCTTTTTTTTAATTACTCAACAGATGTGCTTTGCTTGTATATTCAGAGCTGCTCTGTTGATATGAATGACAAACAACTTTTAAACCAATATATTCTTTTTATCCCGTCTTAAAGGAAAGCACCTGGTTTCTTTTCTATTACACCGCATTATCAGAGTTCTTACTCCTCTTTTCCAAGTCTGTGGGGTTGGTGTTTTCCTTTTAAGTGCAATGAAAAGCAGAATTCCTGCTGGAGATAGTGTGCTGTTGATGTGAGTAGGAAAGAAGCCGATGTAACTCTTCCAAATACAACCCTGAGCTTAGGACTGGAAGTTGATAAATAAATCCTTACCTTTTAAACTGACACTTCTTAAAAAGGAATCACTGAAAGATAACCGACATAGGATTTGATCATGCTGTTTTAGATAGACCTTTCAGGATGGGACTATGTTTTAAGCTGAACTCAGAGTTTAGATTAACTGCATTATTTAGAATAAAAGGTTGACCTGTGCTGTTTGAGCCTGCAACACATTATATTTACTGCTAAAATATCCTGGAATACCTTTTATTGCTCAGAATATTCAGATATGTCACTTCATGATGCTGATATGCAATATATTTCCATAGATAAGATGAAAACGTTTACCATTAAACAGACAACTACAATAGTAATTCAGATTATTTAGTTTTTCTGACGTGTTTTGATTGTGATGAAAAGGGGGAAACTTGGCTGCAAAACTGAGCATTCAACTTTCTGTGTACTTGACTCTTATTCTTTCAGTGTCATTATTTTATTTCTTTTTGAAAAGGAATTACAAAGGTTTATTTGAAAAAAAAATCTAAAAGTTATGTATATTATATATGTGTATATATATATTGTAAACATGTATTAAATGTGTCTAGTAAGGGAAGACTCCATGGGTGCATTTTAATGTTTTAGTATTAAGAGTTCTCTTGAGTTTGTGTATACAAAGGGTAATGGTGTGAGTATGAAATGAATGTTGTGCTTTTTGCTTACACAATACAATACGTAGCTACTATTGGTTAAATTGCTGTACATAAAACTAATAGGCCAGCATGCTTGTTTTTAAAGACGGTCATTCTGATTACCATTGGAATGTAAGAAGGGGCTGTTCAAATGTGAATTGAAAGACAAAAATCACTGAATCGTGATTCTGTAAAGCTGGCAATAGCTAGAGGATGAGGTGCCTTTAAAGAAAAAAAAAAGAACAAAAAAACAAATGTAGCCTTACAAGAGGTTGTGGAGTATATATATTTTTGTGCTGGTCTTCATAATTGATGTCAATGTCTTTTTACTGTACTTGCTCACATACTTGTAGGACTGCAGGGTATTGTGCATGAGCCTGTCAGATCTTCTGAACATCATCATAGAACTTAGGGATGAAAAAAATTATGTAGGTTACCTAGTTCATCTGCTTGCTAAAACAGGTTTGTAGACTTATGCATTTTAATAGTGTCTTGGACAGTGAGGTTTTTATGTATGTTCGAATGATTAGGCTTTCTTTGGCAGATTATTTCAATTACTGTATCTCACTGACAGGAGAATTTGCCTAGTGTTTCGCAGTTCTTTTTTGTAATTTCATGCCAGTATTCCCAGTCGTGTTCTTTTGTGCCATTTAAATGCTCCTCATCTTTGTAACTTGGAACCTGCAAGTGCATATTAGCTCTAGTTGTATTTTACTGTTCCTCTCATCATTCTTCAAGCTACTCTTAGCCTGCTCCTTTTATATAGCTCTCTTTTTTTCTTTTTTTTTTCTTTTTTCTTTCTTTTTTTTTTTCCTTTTTTCTCTTGTTTTCAGCTTGTAGCCTCATTTCTCTATAGCCTGGTGCCTATAACACCATTCCACACACATGACTCATTGCACTTAGTCTGGAAGTAACCTGATTTTATTTCTTCTTTATCTGTAACATGCTGCCTTTGCATAGGAAGTCCAAACTTTTGGTCTTGTGGGTCGTGTCACACAAACACAAATCTTATTTGTCTGACAGCTGTTTTAAGCACACACATTGCTGCTTCTCAAGATTCTTCTGCACTGCTCAGTGTGTATCTGTGCTTCCTCTTCAGCTGGATATGTAACCCTTCTTTCATAATTAATGATTTTTTCTTGTAAGTTTTGAAATTCTGATCTCTATGTGCACTAAATTATTTTTATTTCCTCCCTTTTATGTGCAGCTCTTCCAAGTTTGAATTGGTAATTTCATGAATGTGAAATATATATATATATATATATATAAAGATATCAAATATAAGTAAAACTGGACAATAAGCATTTCTGTGCAACTCAGTATATTACATTTTACCATGACTGGTTTTCCCATATCAATTCACGTGGTACATTTTGTAATGGTTAACTCAGAAACATTTATGTTCGTCTATGCTACTGATTTTGATATTAGTGACCAACTGTAAAGGAGGAGCTGCAGTCTCATATGCTGAAATTGGTCCACTTGGTTGAAATATTTTTATTTCTAAATTATAGTGCTGTGGTATGTGTTTTTACTTATTGATTGATTCAGTTACCAAAACCCTCACACAAAATGATTTAAAATAACGTGGAAAAAAGCTCTAGATATAATTATATTGTGTAAAATATTTATTTCACTTTTATTATAGAGTCCTGGTCAATGCATTTATTTTTGTGCCTCAAAAGACAAAATTGTTTGGACGTACCAAGTAAAAGACTTTGTTTATTGCTTATAGGAAAATCACAGTTAATATTTTTGGATCTCATTCTTCTTTATTTTGATACAATGCTTTTTTTACCTAGGAATCTGTACAACTGCATGCCACCTCCTTTTTCTTTTTTTTGCCATATGCTTTCAATTAATGATGTGTTAAATCAACCCCTTATATCATGCGTTTATGTGTGTGATGTTTAACATTCGTCTTGGTGGTTAGGTCATAAAGGGTCATTTTGCAGTTGTGAATTTAAGTAGAAATTTAAACTTTTGAGTGTGTGAAAGAGAAAGGACTTTTCAGTACGTCCATCTGCTCTCTGACGTGCCCCTCTCTCCACCTCCGTGCTCACACTTTAATAGCGTAATTTGGGGAGCAGCGTTCTTCGTAAACTGAATGTCGCTTGGTCAGGATGTGATTATCAGAAGTATTAGTCCATACTAAAGGAAACAAAAGATTAAAGAGCAGGCATAACTATCAGTTCATAAAGGTTTTCCAACGCCTTCCAAGATGTGTATCTGGAAGTGTTTGCAGCCTGCGGTTTGGCAGGGTCTTTCCAGCACTGTCTTAGGGAGACTACTTGACGGCTCTGTGAAATGTTTGTTATGGATTGTAAGTAGTAAATCCTATGTGGTCCAGTTTATAGCTTCCTAAAACCTATTTTATAATGGGTCAAATTTTGTAAGGTAGCTTGAGTGACAGAAGAAAACGCAGCTGGAGTGTTTGTTCCTGTGCCTGGACACTAAAGGGCTATAGCGGTGGTGGAGTCCCCTTGCTGCAGCATGAGGCTGGGATCTGACATTAAGAGATCCCTCAGTGTTGCGTTAAACGAGTCCCTGCTGGACAATTTTCATTAGTAGCGTTATTTTTATTTGGACGATTGGCAGATGCTGTGCGGGGTTGCGTGCCCATCGGTGGGGGAGCTGCCGGGTCGCCCAAGGGCTGCGTTGGCTCCGCGTCGCTGCCGCGGTCCAGGCAGCGCCAGGCCGGGAGGCTGCGCCGTGGAGAGCCAAGGAAACCATTTAAATGTCAGAGGAGCAGGTCTAGGGAGAGGGCTGCCCCGAGCTGCTCCTAAGTTTTGTTCATTTATCTGCTTGCTGCAGGCAGTATGTAGGGCAGAATTTAGTATTTTATGTCAAAGATTAAAATCTATTCAAGTTTCAAACCTGTACCGCTTCAGAGGAGGAAATGACAAGATAGCTCTAACAGGTGATGACTTAAATTCTCAAACAGAGCCTTCCTCTTAACTTCGGCCTCTGCTGAGGGGCCCGACTGTGCTCAGATAGGTACCTCAGGCAGCTTTGATGGGACCACTCTCCCCCTTCCAGGGAGACACTGGAATTAAGAATTAACTCTGTCTTGGGGTGTCTGTTAGGAAGGAACTAATGCCACAAAAATTGCAAAGCAGAAATGACGATTAGGCTTGTTTCTCTCCCCCTCTCTCTCTCTCTCTCTCTTTTTCTTTTTTTTTAATCAGTCATTACCTTCATATTTAAAATAATGTATTACATGTATAGTGTCATTTCTATCACTCATAAATATCCAATTCTAAACGTTATGCTGCTTATAAAGCAGCATTTGAAAGCCTTCTGGAATTTGTGGAAATTCAGTGGAAATCATTTTGGCCTTCACTGTTAAAAATGAAGAAATCTGAACACGATAAAACACGTGGTAGATGGTTTGTATAAAGCGCTGCAATCTTTGACATGAATATTTGAGTTTCCTTGGGCATCTGCTGTTGGTAAGCATTGCAGCGATGCTCAGTTTAGCTCTGCTTGTGGAGTGACAGAGAGGAGGCAAAGATTTTTCTGGAAAATCTGCTACCTGTCCCTATCTGACAAACATTTCAGGAAACTCCCTTTTTCCATAAGGAGGTGAAGGCGTTGAGAATGTTCCGTCTAAATCTGATACATTTTTAGCTGATCGTAAGTTAACAGTCTCGACTCTTTCCTCATAGAACGGTTTGGGCTTATAGAAGAGTAGCATTAGGGAAATTAATGGCCTATAAACTGCTAGTCAAATCCTCAGTAATGTGTTTATGGAGCGGGAGTGAAATGGAGAGACAGGCGGTGGGCAGGGTTTATTCTGCCCGGTTATGCATGGGGCGCTCCAGGAGGGAGAACTCGCGGTTTAAAAGATGATCTCATGGCCCATAGAGCAGCGTAGCAAACACGGAGGTGGAACTGGATTGACTTGAGCAAATGGCCCTTGCTCAAATACCCCTGTTCAGCCCA
Organism: Crypturellus tataupa; assembly: GCA_034781795.1. NCBI lineage: Eukaryota > Metazoa > Chordata > Aves > Tinamiformes > Tinamidae > Crypturellus > Crypturellus tataupa. Next base: position 2,834,880 of record JAWLRI010001063.1, read on the forward strand.
TCCAGCTAATCCTGTAGCCACCCATGCCGTGCTGTATCCATCGGGATGATGTTCCTGAGGAGCTGCACCCGCCTGCAGAGGCGGTGAGTGCAGCTCAGGGCCCTGGCCTGGGCTGCTGTCGGCAGCTGTTTGTCGCCGGCTGTGGAAAGCCAGGCCGCACCTGAGCTCGGGAAGCCTTTGGCAGCGCGTGCTGGTCAGCCCCGCTCCGCTCCCCTCCCGCCCCCGCCTGCCCCGTGGTGCTCCGTGTTGAGCTAGGCTGGCCCTGGCCGTGCTCTGCTGCAGGGAGATCAACCCCCCGTGTAAACTCTGGCTTTGATCCCGTGGTAAAAACCGTGGGGTGGTTTTAAAGCTGCCCCAAGCCCTGCTCTGACAAGGTCCTCCAGCGCTGCCGGCCGCCTTCGCCCCTTGGGCTCCTTGCTGCGCTTTCCAGAACCCCTTGGCCCTAGTGCCGGGACGTTGAGTGGCAGGTTGAGGAGAGATTTACACAGCTGGGGTTTGTGCTTTTAGAAAAGGGAAGGGATAACTTGTTACCAAGCCAAATATTTTCATTATTTTGGATTACTTGCTAAAAGCAGCCAAAAAACATTGTTTAAGGGATAAATGATGGACTTCAAGCTAATATTTTTCCATTAAGAATTTATTTTTTTATTCTCCTTTCATCAAGATAGCGGTCTTTGAATGTAGCTTGTTTTCAGATGTATGGCTCCTAAAGTTGCTGTTTCCTTGCAGTCAGACAAGTACCAGCATACACAGGTTTGGGGGACTGTCCCATACGTGAGCATTTTCCTTTACAGGAAAGGGAAAGTGAGCATGTTAGTTACTAATTTCTTGTACCTTTGCGGCCTAGCAGACTGCAAAGCAGTTTTTGTGCTATATTTTCCTTGAATCGTGCATCTGAAAAAGCTTGTAGGAGAAAATCTGTGATAATGAGACTATTGTTGCTGTAACATTTTCTGTTGGCATTTCTGAGCGTGTCGGCTACCTGCGTTGTGCTTCATAGAGGTATATTCACTTGGTTTCTTTTAAACAGTTGTCAGGTAACCAAAAAAACGGCTTTCAGACAAATTTCTTTGCCTTATCAAACTAACATTAATAAAACTGAAGTAATTGTCAGATTTGCTTTTCACCATAATGTCAGGTTGGACTTTTTTTTTTTTTAAGTATTACTTGTATCTTGTACTTTTTTTTTTCTTACAAAAACAAGTATTGTATAGAGTTACCTGACAGTTCCCTTTCATAGGTTGTAACCACTTAAATGTTAGTAATTACAGTTGCTCCTCTTCTTCCGTTAGTCACTTCCATGACAGATGGTTGATATGAAAAGGCTACTGTTACCGATCCATAAACCCTTCCTTAAACAGCTAAAGGAAATGAAGATTCCCCAGCAAGTTGTGCTGAGGTGATGATGTTGCATGCCAGTTTGAATGACTATTGGGAAAAATGTTGGACGTCAAGTGTCTTGCAAAAATGGTGGATCCAAATGAGAAATATCTGCTTGTTGATCAATACAGTCTGCTTGTTAGTTTGTGTATGGTTCAGTACAAGGTTGTGTCAGAATTACAGTGCCACCAAATTACCTTGTTTAAATGCTACTGTTGTGTAAAAGTGAATGTTATCTTAAGTGAGATATTCTGCTTCTAGTTTGTGAAGGAAGTAGTTCTCTTGGGAGTACGAATCCATACGTTTCATGTAACTCATGACTCCAGAAAGGCTTTTTATTCATGGAAAATGAGAGAAATGAAATAGTGATTTGTTCTCTAAAAATTTGATAAGCGTTTATCATTAAAAAATACAAATTTTTGCTTTAAATGAAAATGTTGTTTCAAGCATTTAATATTAAACTTCATACTAAACCTCCACATTTTAAAATCTTGGATAAATATCTAAAATGACAAAGAGAATTCTGCAGGAGAGTATTTTGAAATACACCAGTATATTTTTTAGCTTCTCAATTGCAACCCTGAATTTTCTATTTTTCACTGCAATTCATGCTTTGTGAAACTTCTTGGGTAGCTTATACTTAAAGTTACATTCACTTGCCTAAGCCAAGTAAATACTTTGTCATTAAAATTATATAGATCTGCTTGTGTTAGTGTGCAGTTCAAAACGAGACCACACTGAGGTAACCATACAGGTATTTATATTGGTATGACAGTAGTGAAGTGGGATAGCTGTATACTGTACCCGCAATCTGTGCTGAGCAAAATCACATGGACTTCCAGAAATAAGCAATGTTTTTTAAGAGCAGCTTTATTTAATGTTACAGCAGCAAGTAAGTGTCATTTGTACCATATAATTATGTAAATTGGGTGCTAATAAATACTATTTTTCAACATTTTGTATTGCGTTCGTGATTCTGCTCGTTTCTTATCAAGAGATGTGTGGTTGTGGAGCGTGTACCGGGAGGGGGAAATTGCAAACTAGCACAAGCTGGCATGAGGTTAGACAGCTTCATGTGAACTTCCTCGCTAACTCTGCAAAATATAGTTACACGTCTCCGCTTTTCTGCTCTTATGCCATCCTGGCACCGTTGGTGCCCTGCATCTTCCAATGCGCTTAGGCACCTGGTCTCTGGTACCTCCATCGGGTGAGCGCGTTTGCAGAGCGGGCACATCCTGGGCCTTTGCTCAGGAGTGGATCTATCAGCAGCGCGTGCGTCCCCGGGCAACGCGGCACCCGTCCTAGGCAGGGCAGTCATTTAGAGCAGAAATGGGTGCGCGGTTCTGCCCATGGCGCCAGTGGGGGAGCACCAAGCCGGCCGCGCAGGTGGCCGTGCCCCTGCTGCGGGGAGGTGTCAGAGCAGCCCGTGGTGGGTGGGATGGGGAACCTGCGCAGGGCAGCACAGAACGGGTTGATCGCCAGCCCGTCCTGGGGTTTTTCTAAGCTTGTAGGCAGGGTGAGTAAAGGTCTCGTCTCCTCTCTTTGGTAGGTAAAATAGGCCCTGTGAGCAGTGGAGATGATGAAGGGACTGGAGCATTTGTCGTATGAGGAAAGACTAAGCGAGCTGGGCCTGTTTAGCCTGGAGAAGAGAAGATTGAGAGGGGATCTGATCAATACGTACAAAGACCTGAGGGGAGAATGTAAAGAGGATGGGGCCAGTGAGAGGACAAGGACTAATGGGGGTGTAAATTAAAACACAGGAAATTTTGTCTCCATATGAAGAACAGCATTGTTACTGTGAGGATGGCAGAGCTGCCCAGAGGAGGAACAGGCTGCCCAGAGAGGCTGTGGAGTCTCCTTCTCTGGAGATCTTCCAAACCCGCCTGGAAGCCACCCTGTGCCACGTGCTCTGGGTGTCCCTGCTGGAGCAGGGGGGTTGGACTAGATGATCTCTAGAGGCCCCTTCCAACCTTAACCGTTCTGTGATTCTGTGGCTTAGCCCTGCTCCTCTTCCCTCCTCATGGGAAAATGGGAGTCGCCTCACAAAGTAACATTTTTTGATGTAACTGCTACAACCTTCACCCTAGGGTTCTGCTTCCGAGGCGGATCAATACAAAACTTCTTGAAATAAGGCAAAAACTGCTCTTACTGTGCTGTGTAGGAACAACCTGCTCACACAAGACGCCTTCCCTGCATCCTTAAGGATTTGCCTATAAACGGGACATATCCTTACAGGAGAAAAGCGAACCTGTTCTCTTTGGCCATATGGTGAAACTTTCAACTGGTATTTGAACGTGAGCTTAAAAATAATCCATTTCCATAGGGCATTGTTGGAATTGCTTAAAGTGCTAACTCAAACTTACAGGGCTAACCTAGTATAAAGGAAAATATCTCTTTCTCGTACCACTCATAATGACTGGCAGTTGAATGTGAACAATGTAGCCGATACATTTCTAAACCCCATATACCCCACAGGATTGACTTGCTATGTTTAACAAAGAGGGAAAAAAAAAAAAGGCTCCTGTGGGGAATTTGAGATGCAGCTCTATAGATGTACACTTGTAGTGTTTCCAGTATATACATGCTGTAGGAAGTGTTGGTTGCCTTGTATTATCTAAGACAAGATTGTTTTGTGGAAACAAACAGAGATGAAAATAGAAAAGCAAATGGAACTGGCTCCAGTCCTTTTTGCAGTGTGGAGCTGTTGCTGATGGGCAGAGAAAAGCAGGACTGAGAGACGCTGACAGGCAGCTAGGCTTGGGGTTAGCTGTGTGAAAAGGTAGTTCAGCTTTGGGTTGAGCTTTGGTTATTCAGCCAGAATGCAAACAGTTACTGCTGGGTTTGTGTGTAAAAAGGCAGGATGCTCGTAGTGCCCAGCTGAGCCAGGGCCCAGTGGGACTGCCCCCCGCATCCTGCTCTGAGTGCTCTGCACTCATGGGCCTCGGCCAGACTGCAGCTCTAGCTGCATTGCCAAGGCCCCTGAAACTAAACGGCCTGGGCTCAAGCATCCGGGCATCCAAGTCCTCCTTTTTTTCAGTCCCACATCCAGAACACTGTGGATGGTCTGCATTGACTGATTTACCTGTTTTTTTCAGCTTCCGAAAGAAGTCTGGTTCAAAAACTCATATGAACTTGCAGCCCCAGGAAAGGTACAGAAGAGTTGCGTGCCTTTCGGCCAGTAGTCTTTGCTTCAATGACTGGTTCCTCTGGCAGGCAACTTGCCAGTCCCTCCCTTACTAGCTCACATTTAGGTGGCTTTTTTTCTTTCATTTTTTTCCCCTTCCCAGTTAAACGTGCAAAAGAAGCATCATAAGAACCCCAACTGCTTTTCAGAAACTAAAATTAAATGAGTCATATTTGATGTTTGTTTTTAACCAGATGTGTGAGGCGACATTTACTGCATATGCCTTTTAGGACATTTTTATTGCAAAAGATTTAGCAACTTGTGTTGTGAGGAGCTCAGAATAGCCTGTATATGTTACAAAGGTAGTTCTGCTGCTTTCTTCAAACGAACACCCTCTGCCTCACAACTTTTATGAAGATTTAAATGTAAGTTATCTTATTTCTTTATTATATATAAAATATTATTTTTAGACTTTATGGTATTTTGCCAGTATTTTGCTTGCTATGAAAGGTGAAGGTTGAGAGGAATATCTTCTGCCTTCATCATGTGCTTGCTTCTGTTAATGGAAACCTGCATTCTTGCAAGTTTTGAGACTTATACCTAAGATTACAGTGTTTATGAACAGAACATCTATTACACTACTTTCCCACTTTCATACTGGACAATTTTGTGGTGACTTTGAGAACATTATAAAAATGCATATTGGTGGGCAAGCACCATCAGCACTCTATAAGGGTCAGATAAACCGTTTAAGCAACAGCAAACCTTGAAATGCATTTTATAAATGCCTGCCACAGAGGATGACTAACAGTTGATCTTTTCTATGACAAGCGTTTGAAAACTTGAAGTTTGAGCTTTGAGAAGGAATTTAAATGCCTGTCCTAAAGAATGCACATGGCTGTAACTGTTGCTAACTTCTCTGCCATCTGTGCTATGCAGAACACAAGTCACAATTGGAAGTATCTGAAGAGCATCTCTTCTGCACTGTGAGAGTACATTCGATATGGAGCTAAGTATATGGTGGTATATCTATGGCAGATATACATCTTGTTGCATTAAAAACAAGTGCAGCATTAAATATAGTTAAGAGTTAAAATGTAGGCTCATTTCTCAGGTAGATGTAAATAAAACCCCACTCAAGCAGATTTTCAAACAACAAAGCTGAGATCTGAGCTACAGTCCTCAGTAAATCCACTTTGTGAGTTTGAGTTTTATCCAGAGCGGTGCCTTCAGCAGGATGATGCTGAGGAAATGGAATTGAGGATGCGGGGTGGGAAATACAGAGCTTGTTCTGATTCTACATAATTGTCTGTCCTTTATTTTTCCAAGCCATGAGGCTGCTGCTGTGGAAGTGCTGCAGCATAAATTAGTGTTTTTAAAAAGGAAAACCTTCTGTGTACATATTGTATATATTTGATATGTCTTAGTTTTCTTTTTTCCTCTGGCAGTAATATGTGTCTTCTGTGTGAGTAACATTATTTTTGGTGTTCAGTTAAACTGGAACGGAGCACTTCTGAAAGGGGAAGCTCTGAATCTGCCCCATGTAAAACTTACTTCATCCAATTGGGCTTTTGGTGCTGGAGCATCGCTAGGACAGATCCTAGCTTGGCTTATGGCAGCACACGACAGAGATCGTGTAGAACCATGTGCTCTTTAGTTTGGTTTTTGCTTACTTCATTGATTTTTCTAAACTGCTGAAGTCATATTTTCAAACACAAAGATTTGAAAGCTTGTGCTAATTTTGTTGACAGAAAGGAATATTCTGTGATGGCAATTTACTTCAATTAACATTTTTATATGAATAGATATTAAACATCCTTTGGTCATGGTTATTCATTAAAGTATAAGGCTATTAAAACCCAGATTTGTGAGTAAGAAGTGAAATTGGAGCTTCAATTTGTTTCAGTTTCCCGTTAGGTCAACAAGCCTGAAGCAGTATTGCTTTGACAGCCAGAAGGCGTACGAACACACACATTCTCACTGGTTCTGAAGCTTCTTTCCTCTTCTTCCGTAGCTTCTGCTTCACAAACACATTTTCTTAAATTGCAGCGGATGGAAACACAACCAGCAACTGCTGCTGCCTAATTAAAGTGTGATCTCTTTGACCCTCATAACGTATCACTCCTGGCACATAACTATCGACGTTAGAAGCAAGGGGGTGTTTTGAATAATCACGGGCAAAGGGTAGGTGCGTAATCAAGCAAAGGAAGGTGCGTTTTGAAATCCATCTGTATAGGAGAAGCCAGTTCCAAAATCTGAAGAGGGTGTCTGTAAATCCTAGAAATCTTGCTTTTTCCCAGCGAATAGTACAGAATGTTTTAATTCTTTTCTCTTAAAGTCCTTCTAATGGCACTCAAATAATTCTTTTTGTGTTAGTGACTGCTATAATCTGACCTCTCTGGGCCATGGTGTAATGACAGAGCAGTGGTTCTTGTGGATTGTCAGCAACTTAAACCCACGATTTTGCCCAAGCGTCTCTTCTGTCTTTGCAACTCTCCCACTGCACTGCTGGCCTTGAGTTGTCTGACAAAGTAGAGCAAGAGAGAGCCAAGAGTGAAAGGTTTTCCTGCCAAAATCAAATTTAACGTAGGGTTGTTGGAAGAGGGAGAGGGAAGGCTAAGTTACTAGTTCTCATGTGTTGGCTGCTTTGCAGATCTGTGGCTTTACTGGGATTGATAAATGCTTGTAGGGTCCCACAGCTATAGTGTGGGAGCTTGAATCTTTCTTCTCACCTGTTTTCCAGTCCCTGGGTCCAGTCCCTTCAGCACTTGAATTTACATTAGCTAAAACTTAACTCGCTAGCAAGACAGCTATGGGGAGTGGCCTCTTTTAAGAAGCTCAAATTTTAGTCAAAAATGAAACAAAAAACTCTGGAATTTCAGCCCTGGCCTGGAGAGGAGCTCATGGGCATTGTCACATGGAGGTGCTTCTACCACAGTAGCTCAGCAGTGTGGAAGCTCTCTGAAAGGTCCTGCAGACCAGGCCTGAGGCCAGACACCCGTTCAGGAAAGAGGTGATTGATTTTAAGGAGCTTGTGTGTGTCCAAAGGTTCGAATCAGTAGTTTATCTATACTGGAAGAAACTTTTCAAACAACTCCAGTCATCTCCTCCATAAAGTTTACTGCCTTTTTTACTATCCATCCATTTCTGAAGCCTGCAAGAAGAAAACAAAAATCAATAGCCTGCACGGAGTATTTCATGCATAGGGAAAGAGCTGCAATCAACTTTGCGAATTGAAATGTGCCAGAGAATAACAATTCCAGTATTTCTTGAACTTGGAGCTGGCATTACACCTATAGCATTTTGTGTATCTTCAGCATTATGCCCAAGGATTCTGCTTTGCTTGATTCAGTCAGTTCCGTGGCTGCGAATTAAATTCTGTGCAAATGTTTTGGATGAGCTGATTAACAAATTGGTAGAGGTGGTCAAATTCATCCACAAAGAAGGAATGTTCCTTATCGGGATCTGTTGCAATGGCTTCCAGTTCATCCTGGGCTGCCCAAGCAATTCCAATGGAATAAGCTATGACCCCTGAAAAGAAATCCAGAGTTTAGAGGACCATGAAAAGCAGTCATTGCATTAATACTGATTTGCTGAGATTTGATACTGTAAGTATAGTTACCAGGATACAAAAATGTGGGCAGCGAATTACAGCACTCTCTCTCCCTACAGAAGTGGTATTTTCAATTCAAACAGGCCTAACTAATCTGCTCTTTGGAGCTAACTTCTGTCAGTAATATAAAGTTTTAAATAATGGAGAATTTATAACAGTGTCTGTAATCAACATGCTCCTGAGTGAGCGTTCAGTGTGGATGTCTTGCAGTAGGGTAGGCAGAGGAATTAATACCCTAACTGGAGAACCAAGGGAGGCTTCATGTGTTAGTAAGGCAGTAGGAATCCACCAAGATCTCCTAGGAGCAGATACATATTGCTAAATCTATGTAATCTAGGTAATTGGTGGTGCTTTTGCTATTTTTATTTTACTTTATTTTATTTTATTTTATTTTGTTATTTTATTTTATTTTTCTTTAAGTTATTAAACACATTCTGGTCTTGCTCAGCGCCTGACTAGACCACACTGCAAGGTGCCATGCTTCCTTCCTAAAGTTTTATCCTTTGCCTTCAGATCCCAGAGAACTCAAATCCTCTGGGCCGGATGAATGCTGAGGTAGAGAGCAGGCACTGGAGAGCCCCGGCTTACCGTTCTGGTGAGCCGTCATGGCCGGCACTCTGACGTCGTCGTAGGACCTGCCGTCGGTGATGAGGATCATGATCTTCCTCTTGTTGGGTTTGGATCTGTTGAACAGGTGCTCCAAGGTGTAGCTGATGGCTGCTCCCGTGCTGGTGCCTCCACTCCAGTAACTGATCCTCTTGATAGCACTGAGCACGTCTTGCTTGGAGCTGTACTTGTCGAAGCCAAACTCCAGCCGCTGCTCGTACGTGTACTGAACAGCTCCGATGCGCGTGTCGGTGTCCGAGATCTCAAACTCCTTGCTGATGTTGGCTACAAACTGGAGCACCGTGCGGAAGTTGTCGGTGCCAACGCTGCTGGAGCCGTCGATCACGAAGCCGACGTCGGCGGAGTTGAGGCACGTCTTGCTGCAGACCAGCCGCTCGGTGTCGCAGACCCGCTTCACCAAGGGCTGGACCGCCTTGTGCAGGCTGAACCAGCTGGGCACATTGATGGAGTAGAAGCCATTTGTTCTGCATACGGCCTGCAAAACAACAGGAGGAGGAAGGTACTGGAGAAGCTGTGCATGTGTTTCAGCTAGGATTTTAGTTAAACTAAGTTTGGGTCCCGGAAAGGAGGATGTTGGAGCCTGAAGTGGCCTCTCCTCCAGTCACCAGCTGCTTCCCTTAGAGATGACGTCAATGCAACATCACAGGTACTTGTGCAAAGAGCCAGTCTTTCCTGCTGTTTGTTTAAGAACAAGGGATGGAGCTGATGTTATACTAGTGAAAGAAATGCAATGGGGAGGTTTGCCTCCTGTCAAGCTTTTATAAATAAGCTATATAGTTCATGGGAAAAGCATCCAGATCACAGAAGTAGTGTTAATTGGGCTCTGGTGGGTGTTTTGGGAGCCTTTCGGTAAGGGAGCAAGCCCTGCTACCTTGAACCGAAACCTGGGACTAAGGTGGGGTTTTTCCTGGCTCATTTGTTCCTAAGCAGAAAAAAAAAACAAATAATCAAGGAATTTTGGTAAAAATACTGAATGCTTGTAAAGATTCCCAATTTTACTCGCTGTGCGTAATTTTGATTGATTTGTTTTATTATAACTGAATACTGGTAGAGAATCAGGGGTGGCACAGAAAAGTGAGGGGGAGAAGTCAAGCCAGTCGGGACAGGCTAGAGCAAATTGGCTTTAGTACCTTTAAATTGTTATTGTCCCGTTTCTCTGAGAATATTTCATTAAGCCAGGCTTTCCCTATCAACTGCTTGTGCCTAGGCCTGTGAGATGAAGGGACTAGGCTGGGACTAGGCACTGTTGTCTTCCCCCGTGGCCTAGAGCTGCTATACTCCATGTGAGACAGGTCCTCCCCATGCCTTTACCTGACTCACATGAAGCACACAGCTGTAAGCCAGCTGGGGCTCCCATCAGTTTGCATTTCTCAGCATATCCTGCTCTCATTTGTTTTCTTCTGTTTTGCTGTTTTTTAATGTTATGTTGCAGCTGTATGAAGTCACCAAACGCTCTTTGCTTTCCTATTTTGACTTATACTGTATTCTTAGTTTTGCTCTGAGAGCTCACAGAGTCTCTCTGTAGCTTTGCCCCATTAAAAAGTACTAAAACCAAGTAGGCACTGCTCAGAGACAGCCACGCTCTGTGGACAGCTCTGGAGCTCACTGAAAATGGGTTTCATGGCAGAGCAACGTGGCTCAGACAGGGATCTGTTTTCTGCAGATACCGGGTATCTTCTGCCCTGCTTCCTCTACGCGGGGGCTGGCACTTGATGTGCTCCTCCACAACCTCGTGCCAATCCACCCCAAAGCGCTACTGAATGGGCAGCTGCCCCTAGTGCTCAGCGCCCATGGTTCAAGGTTGTCCTTCTCCTCCTTGCTGCATGCTGCAGCGTTTTGCTCGTTTTTTTGAAGAGTCACATGACAGCAGAAGGAAATAATAGCTTCAGGACAGCCACTGATACAAAACATTAGTTATCCAGTGTGGCTAAGGGATTGAAATATCCCTGTGTCCTAACATTCATGCGTATGGGTGATCTTGTAACTCAGGGATGAGTATTCCTGCTCTCTCGGGCTCCTCTTGGAATTGCTGTTGGGATAGAGACCCTTTAGCACCATTCCAAAGCACTGCCAAAATACTTAAAACTGCCAACATATGTTACGCTTTTATTTAAAGTTGAATAAAATCCTTAGTGTGACCACTGAATTGCGCCTAGTGATTTATCCTTATGTTTAAAAAGTGGTGAATCATAACAACGAAAAATCTGGTCTTTTCTAATCACTGATCTTAAAAGCAACAAAGAAAAACCCACACGTTAAAATGAAGTCACTTTCATGTTGAATTCTTTTTTAAAAACTGTGTATCTATCTATCTATGTATCTCTATATAAGGCATCTTTGGCCTTTTCTTTGCTGCAGAATATCATGACAGATTTTAGTTATGTATGGTAGGCCTAAAAATAAAACAAAAAAAGCCACCACAAATCCCATGTGGCTCCAAAAGCCAGCACAGTACCATTTCAGCTTGGCAAAATGTGCATATCTGGCTTCAAATCAGATTGGAGAAGTTTTGTTTTCTCATTTTCTGACTGACAGTCTCAGAGCAGGGTTTGGGTGGATTTAGATATTCCGGATATCTTGGTACTAAACCTACTGGTGTTTTTTACTCCGATAGGTTTGTCAGCAGCGCTTCTCACCATCGGTGTTAATCTGTTCGTGAGGTCCTTTAAGAACTTTGTTGTTGCTAAGGCTCTAACACCTCCGCGAGGGGAAATAGATTTTAATGGTCGGGTTTTGTCATCCTGTGCATCCACCTGAGCGTGGAGTCACTGCTGCCTGCTCCCTGGCGCTTCACGTGCAAAGCCTCAAGCCAGCGCAAGCAGAAATAGACACCAGCATCAGGAAAAGGGGAGTCTCCTGTGAGGACTGTGACCTCTGCTTGAAAGAGCTTGAAAAATCAGAGCTGGAGCCCGACTTCCAGCCATAGCCCAGCCCCATGAGTACCTTGTCCACAAAGTCTGGCTCGATGACATTCTGCTTTTCGCTTTCAGCAGCTCCTTCAATAGTGACAAAGAAGATATTGATGCCCGACTCCCGGGCCAGCCTGGAGGCCTCCTCCACTTTGTCCGTGGGCCACCCGTCCACCATCACTATTGCCACGTTTGGTGCGCCGCCCCGGTTCCCGTTGGCATCCGAAAAGAAGTTTTTGTTGACAAACGAAAGTGCCCTCCCTGAAACAGAAGGGGAGATGGAGGATGAGTTAGAGGAAGGGCAGAGCTCATCGGATCCTGACTATGGAGTTAGGGAAAAACCCCTTGTGAGACATCAGGCACAGGGAAGATATAAGCATCAGCACCCCGAGGAAAGCGGGTAGGAGCAGTAAGGCGGTTTATCTCGGTGTGCAAGCAGGAATCACAGGCACCATTAGGGGTGCAAGGAGTCCCTCCACCCCGCTGCACCGCGTGCGCCCCCGCTCCCCGCTGCGGCGGCTGCACCTCGCGCTGTGGAGGCAGCAGGGCCCTTCGCGGAGCTGCTGCTCAGCAGGAAGGCACCTCCTCTCCCCATGGTGGGCGCGCAGGGCCCTGCCGGACACCACCTGGCGCTGCGCAAGCCTCGAGCTGCCGTCTGCCCCTGCCGCAGCTCCCATCTGTCCTGTCACAGCCCTGTGTGCCCTGTCGCGGCCCTGTGTGCCCTGCCATTGTGTGCCCTGCCGCAGCCCGCAGGGCGGCTCGGGCTCTGCCGCCCGCGAGGCGCTCGTGGAGCCGCCCCGGTCGAGCACGCAAGGCTGCCCCGCGCGCGCAAGCGGCCCCACACGTACCCACGTTGGAAAGTCCGCCTTTCTGTGGGATTTTCTCAATGGCGTTCCTTATGTCCTTGGAGTTCGTGTAAGTTTTTAGGTTAAACTCTGTGGAAGGGTCATTGCTAGCAGATCAAAAGAAGAAATAAACGCAGTCGTCAGTTTTTTTGCGTTGCGTTGCGTTGCGTACATTATAACAGCTGTAGGTCCTGCTGGTGGTGTCTGGCTCCTAGGAGCGAAGGGGAGTGTGACCTATCCCGGTTCAGCTGCACAGGTAACCCCCAGTATTGGAGGGGCATGTCCTTCCGGAGCACCTGGATAACATCTGGCTACTTCCACGGGTTGGAGAAGATGCATGAAGGCAGCAGATAGGGATAAGATACTTGCTTGAAGCAGGGAGTGTGACGGGGAGTTAAGGCAGGATACTGCACAGTTACTGCCCAGGGAAGGGGAGAGCCAATCTTCCCGCATGGTTCCCATTAACACGCCATCCTGGGGGAAGGCCCTGATTCCAGCCACCAGCACTAACCACACACCGTCACCACGCCGTACCCACGAGTGGGGAATAAGCCAGCGAGGTCTGGGGTGGTGTTTCGGCAGAGAGCACCTCTGAATTCAGTAACTGCTGTCTCTGGCGCTAGCGGAACAGAACAGTTTATAGCCCCTCAGGGCGGCTCTTGCTTGGGTGCTTAGTAATGGGGCTAGTTACAGCATGCGTTCAAAAAAAAGGTGATGGGCGTAATTTTAAACAAAGCTCAACTTTAGGCAGTGCTAGAGGTTGGGAAGCAGAGGGCTTGCCCTCCGCCATGTCCTCCCTCCCAAGGCCTCCCTGGAACCTGCCCACCGGGAAGGACGTGGTGCTGGTGTTAGGACGGGTGCCTACCCGTACTGAACGATGCCCATCAGAGGGCCGGCACTGCCGACGTCGAGGGCATCCGCCACGTGGCTCAGGAACTGCTTCTGGATCTGAAAGCGGCGCTTACCGATGCTCCAGCTCCCGTCGATCAAGAAGGACAGATCGACTTTGCAGGCTGAGGACACACAAACACGGTAAGAGTTTCTGTTCTTTTCTGACAGCTTTTCTTCTTGTGAGGATCAAAGGTCTAGAAACGTTCTCGTCCAAGAGCTTGTCCTGCTACGCAGGCTCTACTAAAAAGCCTTAGCAAGGGCAAAAGCGTGTCCTGCTCACCGGCAAGTTCAAGGCTTGCTCAGGTTTGCTGAGCAATGGCCTCCCGCATGGTGCCTATTTTGGGTCTTGGTGAAGTTGTGGGCTAGAAACTGTTCCCAGGGCACTTTGGGGGCTGACGGCCGAGGAAGAAGAGATCAAGCATGACACCTTTTCAAACACAGGGGTAAATTTTGCCTGCATGTATGCAGTTTTTGTCTGTTTTCTCCAGCTTCTCCTGGTCCATGAGTTAGTGGTAAGACATTTGGGAACCGAACAATGACCAGGAAAAGGATCAAAATTTGGCTTACTTAGAGTGCTAATTAACATTTTCCCCTTCTATCTCATGCATCTCTTGATTTTTTCCCGGGTGTTACTTCCTCGCAATCAGACTGTCCCAAATAGCCTGGTCTGATCATTAGATAGCCCAAGGGCTACAAAGCACTGATTGTTTTTGCTGCCTTATGCAACTGCCTCCCTTCTCATTACTTCCCTATTTTTCCTCCTGTGGCTGTCTGTTTTTCTAATTTTAATAATGCTGAATTATGAAAGCATGACCCAGAACTGTGTTCTTTCACAGCAGATCATGAAGCAAGGCCAGGAACTCACAACAAATAATAACTCAATTAAGCACCAAACTCTCGTGAATTTCCTGTCCTTAAGAGGGCAACTTTTTCATGTGACATATATATGTAAAGGGGAAGTTCCTTAGCCAACAGGGATTGAGCAAGGAAAGACTCACATGCTTTCTCAAAGTTATATACAAACTTAATTTCTGAGGACGATTCATGCAGCAGGAGTACGTTAGCAGGGCTTTGAAAAATCATGTGCAAGATACGCTCTGCAGGGAGCTAAATACTTTTGGATTTATAGGAGATCTGAAATCTAGCTTATGGTCCTAGAGGTATGAAATGGATGGGATTGGTGCAACATATTTCTCTTTAGTTGCAGCTGTATAATTGCTCAGATCTGTGCTAAACCACTAAATTTTCTTCAGTGAGAGTGAATCTGCATGGCAGTCTTCTTTTCTTCTCCTCACCTTTATTTCTACATTTGTTTTAGGTTTATTTAACATTGTTTGGGGAAAAAAAATACTTCTAAGTGGTAGATTAAGCACACACCCCCTTTGATATTCCTGTGGAGAAAACCTGTGCTCTGGGAATGTGGAGATGGTAGAGCTCCAGACAAGGTAATGGTTGGTAGCCATCATCTCACTGTACAGGTATACCACATTTGGGATGTATTTCCTTCCTTCTAGAAGCAAAAACTGATTATGTGTATGAGGAAGATCAGTGGAGAAACCTGATATTTCTCTGTGAAGGCAAATGTATTCCTTCAGTTACTTAGGCTCCTTAATAATTTAATCTTTAGTTAATTAATTTCAAAACATTCTAGTAAAGTGTAATGAATAAAATGCTTAATTATGAAATTAATTCTGATATACATACTTGGGTTCCCCTGCGATCTTGACTCCAGCGGTTTCGTTTGCAGTTCTTCTTTTGAACTGAAACCTAGAGAGATCAACAAAACGTTCAGTTGGGGCACACACAGGAGCTACCTTACCAGAGCAAAGAGGACGCAGCTGCTCCTGGGCCACACGCAGTTGGTGATCTGAGGAGCTATGTGAAAATGAAATTAGGATGTGACCCATGTCCTTAGAACTTACCTTTTGTGTCTTCTAGGATAGCTTCTTATAAAACAACAGTGAAGGCATTTCTAGAGAGGTCATCAAAAAGTATCTAAGCCATCACTCCCCTACGCATGCCCAGTGAGCAAGTGCTTTTCTTTTTCTGACCCTTTGATTGCCCTTTTGGAGCTAGTTACCTCACTCAAGGATATATAAATGGAGGCTTCCTCATATTCAAGAGAAGAGCAAAACAGCAATAAAGGCAGGAGAAGCAATGACCTGGACCCATACCTAGATGCTTTTGTCAAATGCTTGCATTAAAAACAATGATGATGACGACTGTAGTTGTTTTAAACCTGAGACACGCTGTGGTTCCCCCTCATGGCTGTGTATATTCCAATTTAGAGTCTAATTACATGAGCACGTAACCTCTCCTCAATAACACAGCGAGACCACACTTCCTCCTACAGCCTGTGTGCCACATACGTAACGTGTGCTGGCTTGCTAGCATGTATGTGCAGAACACTAAGTAGGTGGATTTAACACCAGAGTGGAAACAGATATTAATATATTCCATCCATTTTTACCAACCAAATTATGTAGGGAAGCTAATTCATACTTAACTGCCTCACATGTTCATCTGCATGCAGTAAAATCCATACTCCGTACCCCGGCACATAGCTGATATTAGCTTTGTCAGTATGGGAAATCCAACAGCACAGCACTTTTCATTCTTTCTTGCCTGTGCAATTAACTGATCTCGAAGGTTGTGGGTCAGCTGGCTGATATGCATTTAGTCTCACAATCAGGTCACCCACCAAACTGGCTTCTCCACTAATTGGGGAGGTGGTCGCTTTCCATGGCGCTCCCTGTCCTGCCAGTCCAACTTAATGTTATTACTGCATGGGAATCTCAGTTTGCTGCATGGGCAGCTCCCTTCATGCTAATTAAAGTTCCCTTCACTGATTGTCACAGCTGTCCGTGCTGATTAAAACACCCATTCATTTAAGGAAGAAGGCAGTGGCTACATGGATGCCAGAAACTCTTCCTTTGAAGTGACAATCTGAATTCATCAGCCTTGAGCACGAGTCTGTACAAACGCTTCACTTACAGAGGAACTATTAATACAACTTCCCTTCCCCCATGCCCAGCCTCTCATTGCATTTAATGCAATCTGTCATTTCTTCCTCTCAGAATATCCATCTGCATCCCTGGCCCTAGTGCTGTAGCTTTTTTTTTTCAGGATAAATGCACAGACCACTTTAGCTGCAATGCCTAGAAACGATTTTTCTCTCTCTGGCTCAGCCTGCAACCTCTGCAGAAGGGAAATCCATTCATATTTAGGATGATGCAAATTTTGACCAAACAGGCATTGCTGCTGATACTACAGGTTTTCAAACTGATGCCAACGCTTCAGCTTTCGGTCATTCTTCAGCTCGAAGCAAGTCAGGACCACCAGCACAGCACAGTTTTCCTCCAGCAACAGAACGGGTGATGGAAAGGACATCTAAATGGCAGGTGAATTCCCTTGGCAGAGAGAGGCTCTAACCTATAGGGAACTGTCCTGTGCTGCATATGGTCTGCTCTGAAATGTTTCTGAGGAAAGGAGCCCCTAAATATCAAATGTAGAAAGCAGTTGATAACTGCTCCTGACTAAGGGTTGTCCAAGTCCCCTTCTGGTTATTACCAGTGTCTCCTACAAATATGGGATTTTTTTTTTCTCAGACTCCAATAATTATAAAGACTTGGCACCTCCATATTGTCTGTTTTTGACTCATAATGTTCTAAAACATTAGAAATGTTCAATTAGGTTATTTTTCTTTATGTTTACTTTAAATTCTCCTTTTTTTTTATCTGAATGCCCTTTCTTCTTACATCCATTGACCCTCAATAATTCATCTTCTTTGCTGATTGCATCTCTAACATGCTATCTGAACTGTGGCATTTCCCAAATTCGCCTTTGTAATTTAAAAATGGGTTTTAATAGGTAGAATTCATATTTTTTTGGTAGAGCTGTCAACTCCTTCCAGAGCTCATCTGTTCTGTTCCTGCTTGATGCAACACTTGAGACCAATGCAAGCAGAGAATAATTTTAATTATTGAGATATAAACTGTGTACCTCATTTGTCTCTTCAAATATTATAATTACTCTTTAAAATGAGATTGTTATCAACAGTGTCATGGGAATCATTAATAACAGTGTTAGCTTTCCCCGTGTGTGTTGGAAGCCAATTATTCCCAGAGTAGTTACAGAATACTTTAAATATTTACCTGTATCAAAAAGGCTTGATCCAGGTTTCCACAGGTCTGTCTCCATTGCTTTCACACATGAAAGAGAAGAAAAATTATTACTGGAAATAATAATGGAGTTACTGGAGGTTACAGAGCTCTTGGCTCAGTTTAGAAAGGTCAGTTTGTACAATGAATCATCCTTAATAAGTAGAAGCTAAGGAAATCAGTAAAACCAGAAATTTTTATGGATACATTTTAAACCATATTTAAGAACGTCTACTTACTGCCTCCAAAGCACTATTTTTTCCTAATGATTTTAAATATGCCTCTATAGATCAGTTAGTTAGTTTGAATATTGCTGTAAATGCATTGATTTTGAGGCAAGTATGCTAGCTATAGTGTACAAATACATATGCACGCAGACACATATATAGAAGCACACATATATACATATATCTATGCACATATACACACTAGACATACATTGTGTCTCAGCGAAAATCTGCAAGTACCTTTCTTCTACGAGCTTCTGTATCACCTTCACCCATCCAAACACAAAGGTATCTAAATTTGTTTACAGCTTATTAGGCATGAAAAACTGTATCAAAATAGCTATTTTCGTAAGTAAATCCCAAAGTGTTCCCAGGTTTGGAGACTGATAAAGAAGTTTCCTAGGCAAGTAATGTTTTGTTCTGGACTGCAGCCAGATAAAAGCACTTAGAGCCAACTGAGATAGATAGTGTAAAGACTAAGAGCACTGGTGAGATCAGTAGCCTCACCACCTTCCTCCAAATACACCATAACCTACCTGGCTTGCACTGATAATGCTGAGACACATTTTTTTCAATCCATCCTCCCCACAACTCACTCTTATTTCCCCTATTTCCTTAATCACCGGTATTTTTTCTGGAAGTTCATGATACACTTTCTTCTGAATTTTTTCTTATTTTTGTTTTTTTTCAGGACAAAAATTTGAGTCTTATGCATGGAACTCTTGTTCCTTGGACCTTTCTCTATACTTTCTTTGGGAGTTGGACTTGAGTTCAGCACCATGTATCTCCGTGGAGTGCATGTATCTCGAGGGGAGGGCAGGACTGACTAATGAAGCAGGAAACAGAAGGGAAGACAGGAGGACAGTTCCTAGTTTATTGTCCAGCTGGGCAGGGTTATTTACCAGAATTTCATGACTCAGCAGAGCAAACTTTCTTTCCTGAGAAAACAGTGATGAATCAAGCGAGGGGCATGAAGTGAAGTATTTAGACCAAGGAACCATACCTGTCTTACTTAGCACAGATTTGCTTCTGCTGCCACCTCACTGTCAAGGGCTAGTCTCAATCCATGGTACTATCTTGTGTGACTGAAGCATTGGTCTTCTAACTTTCCTGGATTGTTTAAGCTCAAAGAAGAAAGTTGTTTTTCAGTAACTTCATTCAAAGACTCCTTTTGGTCAGTAGAAGAACTACTGAGGTTTCTCCAGATCTACTCTTCTCAAAAAGTACTCTTACTCAGCTAATAGCCAAGTGCTCTAGTCCTTCCCAAGCCCTGTAAGCAAGTGCTATCTATTGCTTCTTTGAGAAGTCTTGCATGGGTGAGACGACCTCTGTGTTTCCCTCCTTAATGAAGAAATGAATACTAGTTAAGTAATACTAGATGCCCAAGTTTTTGGGTAGCTGTCTGAAAATATAGAGAATATACAGCTTTCTGAGTGATTCATAAATCACTCAGGATTTTATTCTTAATTGGTGATGCTTATAAAGAATCAAGGGTTGATTTTAAAAATACTACAAGACTATCTTAAAAACAAAACAAAACTCTTCTGAGTATAACTGTCTTAAGAAAACTTGAGCAAGTTTGGGATTTCAAGAGATTTGATGTGCATTGTCAAGCTCCTGGAAGAGTTGGAATGTTCCTAAGAATGTGTAGCAAGAAGCAGAGCAGGCAAATGGTGTCTCAAGATGGGTGTTTTTCCAGCACACCGTTTTCCTAAGTGGAACTGATGACAGGAAGCTCCTCAAGAGCCCGGCCAAGCCCGTAGAACTGGTCATTGTTGTGTACTGAAGAGTGTGTGCTCGCTTGGTAGGGTCAAGAAAAACAGCACTCCTTTCCAAGAAAGCAAGGAGTTGCCCAGGAATTTCTCTTTGATCATTAGAGAAACTGGCTGCTTGGAAGAAACACACCAGAGCTGCCAGAGTCTGGGCTTAAAAAAAGATCAGAACTTGTTGGGAACATGGCAAGTATGTGTCTGTGGGGATTTTTCTTCTTCTGTGATTGAGAAGAGAGGGTCATTCATTGGGTTTATATTTTGTAATCACCTTGGGGGGGATCTTGAGGTGTTTTAAGCCAATATATTTGGCAGAATTCAATGCTGGCTTTGCGTTAAACAAGCCTCAGCACTGTTTCGCCCTGCCTTGCGGGCACAGGTTCTGATAGATTGAGGCATGGCCTCCTTTAGCACCCTTCGGTGCACACCACAAGACTCTTCTGTTTCAATCCTGCCAGCCAGGCAGATCTGCCACCTTGGGATACTCTGCTCCTGCGCAGGGTGTCACATATTTAGCACATTGCTGTGAGGGGCACATTTACAGGCAACCTATTTGCTCTGCTGTTTTGTGCAGGCAAGTATTGCCCATCTGTCTCTCCTCTGGAAGTAAGTATTGGATTTTGACAAGCGCAAAGGGAATTGAGGGAGAGCAAGACAAAAAACAAAAGCAATCAAACAAAAAAATGTACGATAGAAAAGGAAAAGCTGCGACAAGTAAATCTCTGGAGAAGAAGGTGAAGGTATTTTAAATGCGCTTCAGCTATGTCAACTACAAAGTGTCATCTTGATGGAGACATTAAACTTATTTGGCCTGTATTATCCAGGAAGATATACATAAACTTATGTATAAGATACGCATAAGAATGGCCTCTGGCCTCTGGCCTTCATGTCTCTGGCTATATTGCTGTCTCTTGGTGCAGTATCCCTGCCGTGCGCTTTCCAGCCCTCAGCAAAGCTGCCGGGACACTGAGCAGACTGCGGCTCTGCCTGTGTTCAAGGGCAGCCGACACAGTAGAGCCTTGGACCAGGCTTCGGTAAAACCCCTGAAGCATGAGAAAGCTCCTTGCGGGAAAATACTGAGAAAAAGCTCAGGCCCCGAGGAAAGTATAGACGACGTTTCTACCCTCAGCCTCAAAGGCAATTGCCATGACTGTGATGAGCTTGGAGGCTTCTGGGAACAACAGGAAGAGAGGAAAATTTATCTTGCTCCTAGGCATGATGATAGGCTACAGAGAGCTCATTTTTTGCTGTTGTTGCACATTTGGACTAACAAGAAAGGCAAATTGCTAACACCGTGGTAGATGTTCATTCCCACGGCCCAGGACAACAGCTCACCAGTGGCTGAGCTTGTCCTTTGCTTTCAAATTCAGGAGGCTGCTAGTTAGCATGCAGCACGTGCAGACTGCTCTGGTGCTCCTCCAGGATACATGAAAACACTCTGAAATACGGCCTACGGGTTTACTTTTGATTACTGAAACTATGAAAGGGAGCCTTGCTCACCCAGATGGGCTGGAGATCCGGCAGGTTTCCGGAAGGCTGCAACGGGCTCTTGGCGCTGAACTCCTGGGGGATTTGGCAGAGAGATTGGAGGTTAGACAGCAGTTGGCTATGAGGTAGAAGCACCACAGCAAGGTACACAGTGGCCACAAACTATCTTTCTATACATGTTTTCAAAACAAATGGAAAAAGAAGATGGCAACAATATATTAAAAAAAAGAAGCATTTAAAAGTAGAAAAGGGAGACAAAAGAAAAATGTTTAAATGCCATCTGCCAAGGGCAGCTATTGGCCTGGGCATTGCAGCGCAACATGGATCTTTAAGGATGGGATGGGTCCAGCAAACTCACTCCATGGAAACTGAAAACACTCATCTAAGCCACAGGTCAGTAGCCCCAAACTTGCATATACTCAAAGTTCTCTTGCTGTTTTGCAGCAGGAAATGTTATACAAGACCTCTAAAAGATAGATTAGAATTCTATTTTATTCCATTTTTTTTTTCCAGAAGTCATACTAATATCACACAATAAGCAAAATGATGCCTGCTCACATTGCATCCTGCTAATAATGTGATTAGGAGTGCCAACACATCGCTACGTGTCTCAGTAGATGTGAATGGTGGCAATAGGTCCAGGGAGAAATTAGAGAAGAGATTTTAATGCCTTTACCTGTACCGGGTCGTAAAATATTCCTGTTACTTGAGAAGATGGAAGAGCCCCTGAATGCTTTGAAAACATTATATTGATTAGTACCTGGAACTTAAACATAATGTTTGCTAATACTCTAGTGATAAATATCTACTAATTTTTATTAATTTAAATTTTACCTGTATTCTGTGCTCTTCCTTGTGCAGCCTGAATCTGTCCTGAGAAGACATCAGAATGGAAAACTGTAATTTACATCATGTTTGCTTCAAAGCTATTACCTGGGATTTCCATTTTATAGTTATCAGGATTAATGGTTCATATGTAGAGTTTTCATTAGCATCCTTTCTCTGTTGTTAACACTGTATGGTTGGAACGAGCTTAAAAGCAAATTGCTCTGGTCTGCCACATAGAAAACTTAACAGTCACTTCAGTTGTTACTTGAATAGGACTCTAATCTACATTAAAAAAAGCTGGTCATTACTGCTGTGATTTGTTTCCCATTAGAAACTTGGTATCAGTTTTTATTTATATTTCAGTAACAACTAATTGTGCTGGCTGTAGGAGGCAGGAAATATCAAACCAGACTGAAAACAGCTTATAACCCAAACATCTTACAAGCCACAACAGGAGACAGCAGAAGGCACAAGCAAGCAGCTGGCTGTAAATAATGGGACGGTGACAGTATGAGTGTGGGAGAACTCGTGTGTCTGAAATGACTCCAGCACTGTCTTCACAAAAGGCTTTTTTAAAGTGATTAGTTTAATATATCAAATTCCCATTGCTGAAAATTACTAGACTTTGTCGATGTCTTTAGTCATGCCTTTTGTTTCATTACTTACTCTTAGGAAACTTGTTAATCAACTTATTCTTCAATGAGCTTCTATTCACTAGTTTTCCCAGTCAATTCCGAAGCTTGCTGAAATCAATGGGAGTATTTTAGCTGACTTCTGTGAACACTGGAGCAAGGCCCATGAGACATTTTTATCAATAAGATATCATAAATAAGACCATTTTGAATGGTTAGCTCAGAAAATAGGAACTGCTGATATTTGGGGCCCTAGCATTGCAAAATTAGGCGATAGCAAATATTTTTATATATTTATATATATATACTATATATATTATTTTATGTATTTTAAATAAAAATATATATAATATATATTTTATAATATATTTTATAGTTGACCCAGACTGGAATATCTCCAGGCCACTGGAAATCCTTTGGTGGGATTCCTAGGAGGCATCCTGAGAGACAGCGTGTTCTCCTGAAGACCCTCAGCAAATATGGCTGAGTTTTCAGGTTCTGCAGTGAAATATCTGCTCATGCAGCAGTACTGTATGGATTTTTACAGTCTGTGTTTCACACTGTGGAGGTCTCTGTGTGTGCTGAAGAGCCTAAAGGGAATGAACGTCTCTTTAGACTTGTGAGGATGGGCAGACAGTGAGTGAAGCCCGAGAACTGGGTCAGAAATTAAAGCAGTGGAGCAGAGAAACCTTTTAAACACCCAGATCAGAGAGGTCCCATTTCAGATGGATGCTGTGGTTGTAAACTGTGAGAAGGGGTGTAAATAATGAGCAGCTAATAGAGCAAGGGATTAATGTGCAATGCAAAACTGAGGACAGCTCTGGAGGGCTCAGATGAAATATGACCAGGCAGAACAGAGAACTAATTGGGGCTTGGGGTCAGCGACATGCAAATACACTGGGGAACTGTGCAGATCTGTGGCTAGAAACCAATCTCCTGGTTGGGAACAAGCCCTGCAATGAGCAGGGCGGCAGTAAAGGATGGTTTATCCTGCTGATGGGGCAGTGAAGAGAAATGCAGTTTGGAGTGGGCCTTGCAGGAGCCGGGTGCTGGTGCGGAAAGGGGAGCATTAGGGGCAGGAGGCTCTGCTGTGACTTGGTCAGCACCCTCAGGCTGGGGTTAACCTAGGGGAAGAGCAGCATGAAAACTCTGACAGTGTGGAAGATACGGGGGAGTGCAGTACAAGAACAGCGAGGGCGAGAGTGGACGGTTTTAGCTCTGACACCGACAGCTGTAAATTCGCCTTTGCTTTTGGCCCTGTGAACTTCTGCCAGTGCCAGGGACGGGAAATGAAAACACCTTTGCTAACAGCAGCCGCAGCAGCGCTCATTCTGCCTGTGCTCTATTTCCAGGGTATTTACTTTTGAGGCGTCTTTTGCAGGCAAACTACCAATACAGTGAGAGGTAGGTCTGTGAGCTCCTGTGAGCCAAGATAGACAGGACATTAGATTCTACCAGCAAAGTTTCTCTGTTTTTATTTATAGTTCAGTTAAGCCCAACAGTGGTAGAGACAAGGGCAGCATCAGGAACTTTGGACTGAGTAATAGGGATGAGCATTAAAGACTCCTCAGGAAGAAAAAACTGATGATACTGCCTCATGTGTGGTCATCAGTTCACAAATATGCTGTAATTTCTGTGGGTTTTATCTAGTTTTCCTTTTAAGAACTAAGAAGACATCAGGAGAAGTCAGGAAGTCACCAAGTATAGATATGATCCATGAAATCAGAAATAAATCCCCACTGCTCTTCTAGCTCACAATTAGCTGTCCTAAATCTGATATCTTTTATCCTTTAGGGATTCATTTGCATTAGATCCTTAGTAAAGAGCATTGGAAAGAAATGTGCATCCAAATTGCAGTGAGATGGCTTTAGAAAGATTTGCAAAAGTGAGAGTCTTTTCATTTACTATTATTATTATTATTTATTTCTTGTAGGGGCTAAAACTTGGTGTTACTAAAGACACACAAGACTTCCAAGCTGCCAGAACTTCATTCTTAGGTTGCATTTCTTACTGACTGGGGAACCTCAAATAGGCTTTTCTAATTATCAGTAGAAACAATAAAGACCTCCCTTGCTCTCAGCCTGCAGGAACATGAAAGGGAAATGAAAGCAGCAACTAGGACCAGGTTTACAGGGACATTAGATGCTAAATGAGGCAGATTAACAGTGAATCTGAAGTGCACTGGATTGTGCTGGCACTTTAGCGAACCTTGCCATACACCTACCTGCACATTGTGCTCTGGTGCCAGCGTCTGCCCCTGTCCTGGAAGGGCACACGGTGCCTCCCAAGGGCCTTCTTTCACCTCAGCTCCTTTCTTTCTCCCTGGGCTTTTCAGCTTGACATAGTGAGGTAGGAGACCTCCAGACTTGCATCTGAATTGGCCAGAAGATACACACCGTGTGCTTTGGCTCTGAATTTTTAGGCTACATGGATGGGTCTAGTCATGTTTGAGAGAGCAGAACAGTTCTCAAGGCTTTCAGAAGAAGTGACAGAACATAAAACCTAATGATTGGCCACCCTTTTTATTTCAAACTAATGATATTCCAGCACTCAGTAAGAGCTGAAAATATTCTCCTTTACTTGATCGCACAGCTGAGCAATTGCACATTGTATGGGAAAACTCCTCTAAATATTTGTATTGCAGCCTGCAGGCTAAAATGGAAGCAGGCTTCTGGAGCAGGATGAAGAGCTTCGAAGAGCCATGATTTTGTTGTCAATAACATGAATGTGATGCCAGAAATAACATCACATTTATGCCAGGCTCAGAACCACAGCCTGAGGTTTTCGAAAGAGCATTGGTCTAATTTAAGTCGGCATTTCAGAGCTCTCAGCTCTAAGTTTAGATAGCTATGCAACCATCTGTACTGTGTATCTAACAACTAGCTCGGATCTTTGAGAGAATAAGACTGCAGAAAGCATTATGAAAATAGCACAGGTTTCATCTCAGGTGTTGCCAAACCTAGCATTTGTCAAGGGTGAAACATGCAGGTATTTGCTAGAAAGGCTTCTCCAAAGCTGTGGATGATTAGCAGCTCTGACAATCAGACCAAGTGTCTATTTTCTGGTTTATATCCAGCCTTGGCTGCAAGCATGGAGTTTGCTGAGGCTTTAAAGGTTGTTATTGAATCACTGCTGCCTTAAAATACACAGTACTCCATGTCTCGTGGCACATAATTCTTCACTGTACTTACTTGATGCTGCCGCCGCCACAGATGAATATGCTGGGTGGATACTGCTAGAGCCTAAAAACAAGAGATTTTGACTTTCAGGTATTGCAAAAGAAAAACAATACTGATGAATGTGAATAAATGAAGGGAAGAAGAAAAGAATGAGGAAACCTAGATGTATAAAAATCAGAAGAGAAGAGTTCCTTTAGGATGTTTTCATCTTTCAAATTCAAGAGTTGTTACTGAAACCTATACTACAACTCTGACTTGCTGGAAAGTTATCACAAAATTATTTCTCAACCTATTTTTAGAACTCTCAGTCCAGGTATACAACAAATATTTGTTGAGTATTATATCTGAAAATTACAAAACCATTTGGGGATGAAGAGTTTACTCCCACATGAAACTGCTTATATGTCAGTGTATTACAGTTAGAGATAAGGACTAGCTGTAATTGCATTGTGTGTTGCAGATGAACTAAGTTAAATATAGCCTTTTTTACCTTGGAGAATCTGCATAGGTTGTCTGAGTGTATAAAAAAAATGCACTAATCTTGTATGCATCTTGAAGTCAATACTGAGGAATGAATTTCTTTATCTGCCACTTTTACATTGAATTGCTGAATACATGATCATAATCTACTAAATAATGGTATATTTAACTTCATGTCCTGTTCCTTAATTTTTAGGAAAACTCCTCCAACCTCATGAAAAAAAAAAGATGCTTCATGACTTGTGCTACTGACCTGTATCTCTAACTCTGTGCAGTGCTGGTCGAGCCTTGGCTGTAGCTGCAGCTGTTGCAGTTCTGGTCGTCACAGGTGTTGTAGCTGGTTTTGGTGTTGTGGTGGAAGGGTCTGTTGTTGCTGCTGTCTGTGGCGGGGTTGTGGTGGCAATTGGTGTAGCTGGGTTTGGCACCGGAGATGTCTGGTACTCTTTGCGGACTGTATTGCCTTTAGGAACATTGTTAAAAAAATCAGTGTGTGTCATTAGCTGGGCATGTGACACACGCGTGGAAGCATCATTAATAGTGCTCACTATTTAAGGCATTTTCCTTGGGATCTACAGTCATCGCCACCTTCGGATCCACTCGTGCCTTCGCTGCTGAGCAGATCTACAACATGCGTGCCCGTGAGACACAGTATTGTACAGCTCTCTGGAGAGTGCTGCCAGCGGCCTCTCCAAACCTTCATGTTTCCCCTACACTTTCTCTGCCTTGGACAGGAAAGCCCATAAACCTGTCAGCTGCCTCAGAGCTATGGATTAGTTCAAGCAGGCAGTTGCACTTGCAGTTTCTGTTTTGTTGTCATCTTTTCCCAGTGTAATTAGGCAATTAGAAAGTCCATATAAATGGAAATCAGATGACATCTGGTAATAAAAGATGGCAACTTCTGAGTCATAGAGCGGAATAAGATATGCACCATCTACCACAGCACTGAAATGCTTTTGGACAAATGACAACTTTTAGAAAATAATGATCAAGGGAGTGGGTCTGAACCAGAAGAGAGGGCACTGTGGCTCTGATGAGGGTGACAGGGGAGAGGAGAACATCTGAGGTGCCATTTCATCCTGACTTTGACTCATGAGAGGAAGAGACAACCCTAGTTGCAAAGATGTGTGTCATAAAGATCCTCATAACAAATTGGTGATATGCTTATTGTTATTTTACGTCATCATCGTGAGGCGGGGGGAAAAAAATCTTTACTATCTTACCCATCTATCTGCTGAAAAACTGCCCTAAAATATATGCTATGTTCACCCCAGTCTTGTTCTTTTCCTTTCCACCCATATCCCCAGGCATGGCTTGACAGCCTGACAAACTGTGCATGCTGAAAGGGAATGGTGTGTCTTTATGCACTTTATTCATTGCTGCACAGCACAAGCTTGTATTTTATTCCTGGGTGCTCTTCTTTTGGAAAGCATCATCATGAAACTGTCCAGTGGATTAATTACTGTGTAATGCTAATCAGTGAAAAATTCAGATCTCAGGCACTTTTAATGGGATAATGCTGAAAGAGAGGTTGGAGGAAAAGCAAAACAACTCAGCTGAAAAAAATCACTCTGAATGGCTCTCTCTGGGCTGAACAGTGCCTTGCACTAAAATAAAGAAAACAGGGGGCACGGTGATTCTTCCCATGCAATGTGGTGCTGCAGAAACAGGCAGCATGAGTATCTGTGCTCTCTGTACCCTAGAGTGCAAGGAACAAAGAAGCATGGAGCTAAGCATATAGCAGAAAAAAAAACAGGAATGAAGAAATACGATTAAACAAAGCAGGGATAAGATGATGCCTTGGTGCAAGCTGGCTGGGACTCTGGCAGAGCCTTTAGGACAACAGGAGTGCTTAGGAGGGCTGGTCCTTCCCAGTGCTCCAGCAGGCAGGATGTCCAGCTCCACCGCAACACCTAGTGGAGTTTGTAGGGCACAAATAACTGAGAGCTGTAATGCAGGCTCTCCAAGGTCTTGACACATGAACTGGCCCAAAACACAGGCAGAAGCTATGCTGGGAGGGTGTCCTCTTTTCTCCAAATTGTCACCTGCCCATGAGCCCGGCTCTCAGGAGATCCTTTGGGAAAGTAGAGCTGTCTGCATTACCTGTACGCATAATGTATGCATTACCTGAAAGTGCCTCATATATATTCCTATAACTATTTGAGGGTAACTTAGCCTGAGAGGGATTTTGGAAAGGAGCTTCAGGACCTCAATCCATACCTTGTTCTGATGCTTTTTCTGAAGTGTTTGAGATGCTGATGTTCTTCATAGTTTTTATGTCTTGTTCTGACTTTTTAGG